>CM064516.1:37512188-37564688 GCA_032716605.1 Paralithodes platypus | reverse complement strand
TAGAAGAAAATATAAAATAATTAGAAAATATTAATAGAAAATAGAACAACCTCCCCTTAAAAGTTATACTATTGTGGTAGTTTATAGTTTAGGCAATGCTAAGTAAAGATTCTAAGTAAAGATATATACAACTGACACTTATAAAAGGAAGATGGTTTGGGATGTGCCATGTATATTTAACCCTCTCCGACATATGACGCGATTTTGAGCCGATTAGGGATACTTTAAAGCCTTTGTTACCATCAGGGGTATTTAGAAACCTTTAGTTTAGTTACTTCAACCTCTGCAGCTGTCTTTGAGTTAGCTGTGGGCAGAAAACTAATTTTGGAGAGGTAATTATAAGAGTGAGAACTCTATTTCTTATTGCTAATCTGGCAACCTCTGCGTCATATGAGTGAAGGGGATAATGTTCAAACTCTAAATGTCTTGCCTTTATAATAACCTTGACTGTTTTATTAATGTTAATTATAAACTGAGAAGGGTAAGCAATCATAGTTCACTGGTCTTTATATATTGTTTGCATAATAATGCATTTCAATTCGTTTTCTATCGGTAGAGGAAATTCTCAGCATATCAGAAACAATAAGATCAGTATATTTTGTATTTTCATACTCGCTCTCCTTTATATGAAATCTAACTATTCCTCATTAAACACACATTTGCAATATATAAATACATAATACAATACATTAATAAATACAGTTAATGCCTACCTTTCCATATTATTTTAAACATCCAAATCATCTCTCTATTCCTTTGGGTAATAATTAGCTAATGTATTGTCTTTGCAATATGGGAAAGTTTTAGTACATTGACAACAACAGAATAGCTAGACAAATAGACGTAGTTAACACTTTATGTGCGGGCGACGTCTTTATTCATTGATTCTAGTTATATTTAGAGGATTTTATGAAGCTTAGGAAGAACCTGTGAAAGTTAAAAGGGTTAATTGAGATAGTTGGTAGCCATTTAATTGCTAGAGATCCTTCCTAAAGTAAATACAGTCGTCTAATAGCAGCCAGATTAAAATTAAAAGGACGTCACCCGCAATGAGAGGGTTAAAGGTAAATGGTTAAAGGTACGTTCGCGCTAATAAGTCATGTTCCCGCTGTCATTACGTTTGTCTTGCTCTGTGCTGTATTAATGTCTGTCAGATGTTGAATAGGGTGGGTAAGTGGAGGAACATGTTTGTATATTTCACTCGATATGAAGAAATGAAACTTAGATATTGCTGATACCAATTATTGATCAAAACATACTTGGTGCCGAGTCATCACTTAGTAGCGCGACTGTACAGCACTGCACTGAGAGGGAAACAAAAACAAACATAGGGGCCAGGAATGCAACATGGTAGATACACGCTGCAAAGCTCGGCTTCTACTCTCCCTCCAGACGGCCCCGCGCAAAATATCACCGCTAAAACAACAACGGGCCTGAAACAAATGAACAGGGCCAGCCTTTGTGCCGGCCCGAGCAAACGTGATATATTTACATTTGATTGACCCTCCAGGCAGCTGTCTACGTGGACCCCTGATTTATGGAGGGCAGGGGTGGCGAGGGGGAGTGGGGAAGAGTGGGGGGAGGATAGTAGAAAGAGTGGAAGTGGGAGAGTGAGGGAATGATAGAAAGAGTGAAAAAGTTGAGAGGGAGGGGATGAGAGTAGCCAGAGTGGGAGTGGGAGAGTTGAAAGTGAGGGACTGAGAGTAGAAACGCGAGTGGAGAGTAAAAAGAGTGGGAGAGGGAGAGTTGAGAGTGGGGGAATGAGATTAGAAAGAGTGGGAGGGTTGAGAGTGAGGGAATGAGAGTAGAAAGGGGAGAATGAGGGAATGGGAGTAGAAAGAGTGGGAGCGGGAGAATTGAGAGTGAGGGAATGAGTGTAGAAAGAGGGGGAGGGGAGTGAGAGAGTGAGGGACAGAGTAGAAAGAGGGGGAGAGTGAGGGTATGAGAGTAGAAAGAGTGGGAGAGATGTGAGTGAGGGAATGAGAGTAGAAAGAGTGGGAGAGTTGAGAGTGAGGGTATGAGTGTAGATAGAGTGGGAGAGTTGAGAGTGAGGGAATGAGAGTAGAAAGAGTGGGAGAGTTGAAAGTTAGGGACAGAGTAAAAAGAGTGGGAGAGTTGAGAGTGAGGGTATGAGAGTAGACAGCATGGGAGTGGGATAATATGAGTGGGAGGGTTGCGAATGAGGGAATGAGAGTATAAAGAGTGAGAGAGTTGTGAGTTGAGAGTAAGGGAATGAGAGAGAGAGAGAGAGAGAGAGAGGGGAGGGAGAGAGAGAGGGGAGGGAGGGAGAGAGAGAGGGGAGAGAGAGAGAGAGAGAGGGGAGAGAGAGAGAGAGAGAGAGAGGAGAGAGAGAGAGAGAGAGAGAGAGAGAGAGAGAGAGAGAGAGAGAGAGAGAGAGAGAGAGAGAGAGAGAGAGAGAGAGAGAGAGAGAGAGAGAGAGAGAGAGAGAGAGAGAGAGGAGAGAGAGTAAAAAGAAAGTCAATCAAAAGCAGATCTAGCGACCCATCGAGGTTGCTTGCCCTATAAATCTCAAACCGAGGCAAAAACATAACCTCCTCGGACTTCGTTCGCAAAGGTATATTTTTGGTTTTATAGCAATATATTTGTGTAAGTCAATCATAATATTTTACTTCCGTTCATAAAATCATGGTATGGTTACAAATGTATGTGGGCAACTGTGCAACCGCCTGCAGAAGTAGCCGGTACACTCCTTGTTGATAAACACGGAACAGTGAACATTGCTTGAGGGAAAACGCCGACTTGGGAAGGTGTTGAAAGGATATATTTCAAAATGTTTCATCAATATGTCAGGATAGATATAAAACATGTGTAGCCTACATCCTTTATCTGTTAGCAATTGTCCTCATAAATCCTGGCCCATATGAACTCTTGAACAACAAAGACAACTTCGCAACTGTAAATATTAGGAAAACAATGATTGACAAGGTTTGATTCAGATCAGGATAGATTCGAAAGTTTGCGATCACAATAATCTCTATGTTGGAGCGTATTTCCAAAGTTGATTAAAGTCGTCTAATGATAGTCAGCATGACAAGAAAAATTGTACCATTGTAGTGCTAGAGATAGTGTATCATATTTAAGGGGAGGTATTTAGTTTGTTCCCTAGACCTCCATCAAGCTTAAAATGACACCCCCTTGAGTCCCTTTCAAGATAAATTTGTACATTTTTCGGTAGAAAAATGTCCCGGCCAAAGGCCGGTTCCTCTTAAATTACAGGCTGGCTATCGCTCGCCAGGATAAAATCGACACCTGAATTGCACGAAAGGTCTTAATATGGGGTGAAAGTTCTTAAAATCGCTAAACTAATGGGGCAAACGTTTTATAATATCAAAAGCAATGGGGCTAAACATGAGGGAGAAAGGGGTCAAGAAAAAAGTCCCTCAAGTGGAGATCTCCCCTTAATTGATAAAAAGGTCAATACAATAATTTATATACAAGTAACTGAATATCTCATTAATTGTATGTGTGTTATGTATATATATTTTTTCTTTTCTGGAATATGATATATGGCATAATTAATCACTGATAACAAAAAAACATGTTTTCTATTCTCATATTATAATTGTTTTTTCTATGAACACTTGTAAACGTGATAACTATACCTTTAGGGCAAAACAAAGGTTTGTATTATTAATAATTTAATTAAGGAATATTTTCAGAAGAGGGATATATAATTTTATGATTATAATGAATGAAAAGAATCTACATTATAATAAATTATATTAATTACCGTATAATATATATATATATATATATATAATATATATATATATATATATATTGATTCAGATTAGTGAAATATAATTAAGCTCATCAGAAAAGCTTTTGCTCTATTAACCCTTTCAAGCTCTGATGCGTTTTAGCAGTTTATTTTGGCTATCATTAGACGATGTTATGCAGCTTAGGAAGGATCTGTGGGTATTAAAAGGGTAAATACTATCTCAATCAACCCTTTGACTTCCATATACCGTTACTAATCTTAATACAAATCGTCTAACAGTAGCCAGAAACAAAACAGAAACGCGTATTGGAGCTTGAAAGGGTTAATAGTCTATACAATAACGCTTTCCAAAGATGATACCAAGGCACAGTAAACAATGAATTTATATGTTCTAATCATAGTCTATTATGGAGGGAAAAAAACAGCATTATGAAGAACAGCATTATGAAAAACAGCATTATGAAAAACAGCATTATGAAAAACAGCGTTATGAAAAACAGCATTATGAAAAACAGCATTATGAAAAACAGCATTATGAAAAACAGCATTATGAAAAACAGCGTTATGAAAAACAGCATTATGAAAAACAGCATTAGGAAAAACAGCATTAGGAAAAACAGCATTAGGAAAAACAGCATTAGGAAAAACAGCATTAGGAAAAAGTAAACTTGACCATAGCACCTATACCCTATTCACTTAAGGGGAGATTTCCACCTGGAGTTTTTTTTTCTGAACTCCTTTCTCCCTCATGTTTAGCCCCATTGCTTGTGAGATTTAAAGACACTTGCCCCATTAGTTTGGCGATTTTAAGAACCCTAGCCCCATTTCTGTCAATTTTAAGACCATTCGTGCCATTTAGGTGTCGATTTTTTCCTGGCGAGCGATAGCGAGCCTGTAATTTAAGGGGAACCGGCCTTCGGCCGGGATATTTTTCTACCGAAAAATGTACAAATTCATCTTGAAAGTGGGTCAAGGGGGAGTAATTTTAAGCTTGATGGAAGTCTAGGGAATCAACTAAAAACCTCCCCTTAAAGGGGGTCGCCTGCTTTTTTTACCTTTCTCTCCTTTTCTCTCTTTCTCTGGCTTGTATCCATTCGGCCCTATTCAGCCAACTGTTTTAAGACGTTTATCCCTATCCAGGTGTCGATTTCTTCCTGGCGAGCGTTAGCGAGCCAGCATTGTATGGAGAAATCCAGCTTCACCGGAGACATTTTTCTATCGAAAAATGTACAAATTTAGCTTGCTATCAAAACAAAAATACATATATGCTGGCTCGCTACAGCTCGCCAGGATAATAATGACACCTGGATGGCGTTAAAATTCTTAAAACAGCAGGCTGAATGTGGCCGAATGGATACAAGCCAAAGAGAGAGGGAGAGAAAGAGAGAGAAAAAAAAAGCGAGGTGGTTCCCCTTAATAGTCAGACATTTGAGATAAAAGTAGGGACGATTATGATTGGTGGCTGCAACCAATGCGCAGAGGTAGATTGGTTCTTAAAGGGTTGGAGTCATTATGGTCATCATGCATGTAATGATCGCTTAAGGGGAGGTATTAATTGTGTTCGCTAGACCTCCATTAAGCTTAAAATTACACCCCCTAGACCCGCTTTCAAGATAAATTTGTAAATTTTTCGGTAGAAAAATGTCCCGGCCGAAGGCCGGTTCCTCTTAAATTACAGGCTCGCTATCGCTCGCCAGGAAAAAATCGACACCTAAATGGCACGAAAGGTCTTAACATTGACAGAAAAGGGGCGAATGTTCTTAAAATCGCCAAAATAATGAGGTGAACGTCTTACAATCTCAAAACCAATGGGGCTAAACATGAGGGAGAAAGGGGTAAAGAAAAAAATCCCTCAAGTGGAAATCTCCCCTCTTAATGAAACCGCAAAATAATACTAGCTTTTCAAACCCTACTCCTCTCGACTTTTTTGTATTTGATGTATTTCCTTTGTATTATAGAATTACAGTGATACAAAACCTTACAATAAATCGGTAACGATACCCAATAGGTCCACCATGTCACAAGTTATCGACATTCCCGTATGTTTATATTCAATGGTTTGGCTTCGAACGAAACCTTTGATTGAATCCAACTGCTTCATCAGATCACTGAGTAATAAGATGGACTATGAACACTTCTGACTATGAACACTTCTGACTATGAACACTTCTGACTATGAACACTTCTGACTATGAACACTTCTGACTATGAACACTTCTGACTATGAACACTTCTGACTATGAACACTTCTGACTCCCATTTTCATTAAACGTCGCACACATGCTACAAATACGGTACATGCTGATGTATTTTTTAAGACAGTCTAGTGGGTGAGACATGTGAAGCACTTTTAGCTGCAACCAGCCCCTGCCACCTTGCCTTCACAGGATGCATGGGTCTTAGTTGCTCACTCACGACTCGAAGCAGCCCCATCTCTGAAGCTGCCTCGCTACAGTCTTCACTGTCTCACCTCCTAGATTCGGACCCTCACTCTCAGGACACCATCTATTGAGCAATGAACTCACTAGGCATTGCCCCCCTATAGCATATTTTTTAATATGGGCATATTCATACAGTGCTATTTAATCAGGGAGCAATGAGGGTATTTATTTGGCGTTTCGGTGGGCTTTGTGGTAATGCACTGATACTAGGTACAGTACAAATTCCATCCCAATTATATCTTCCCATTGATATATCGGGATTCAAACCCAGGTCCATTGGATTACCAGTCCAGTGGCAAGACCACGCCACCACACCTCCCCTAACTTAAGTGTATCAGTCAATCCGGAGCATTATTTAGATCGCCCTTAGACTCCAGATGCCTGGCCAAATAAACAGAATCTATTGTCGGTGACCATTCGTGATATATTTGTTAACATTTGATTGTAATTACAATGGGTTAAACTTATCTGCTGCCAGGTGTGTCTTTTGGTAGCTAAAGACATTGTTCCCGACTAAATTGGTGATAAGATATTTTGTCTCATCCAGGAGTCAAGCCTGCAACATAGGTATAACCAGCCTTTGTCGGCCGGGATAAGTTTCTAAAAGAAAAGAAAACAAAAGTTGAAGGGATTCTGAGGGGTGTTCTTGAAGAGGGTCTGGGAAGGAATTTTGTTGAGTCTAGAGGGCAAACTAAAAATACATTGCTCGAAAATGAATAAAAACAATCAAACCCACCAATAACAATGGAACAAAATGTCCTGTTTGCCTGTAAGAGTCTAGTGTGTGTGTGTGTGTGTGTGTGTGTGTGTGTGTGTGTGTGTGTGTGTGTGTGTGTGTTTGTGTGTGTGTGTGTGTGTGTGTGTGTGTGTGTGTGTGTGTGTGTGTGTGTGTGTGTGTGTGTGTGTGTGTGTGTGTGTGTGTACCTGCAAGCGTTTATATCTTTAGCCTGCAAGCGACTGTATGTGTGTATATGTGCCTATAGGGGTCTGTGTGTGTATGTGTATGTGTGTGGGTGTGGGTGTAGCTGTGTGTGTGTATGCCCCACCGATAAATGGAGTGGGATTATTTGGGTAGCCTGATTCCTCCGACACAATCCCCTCTCACTCCCTACCCCACTCCCTCCCACTCACTCCCAACTCCATTTACCCACCATCAGACCCTCATGTACATACAACACTCCACTTTTGTTTAACTCTGGCTTATTTATGGGCTGGGTATTATGCAGCTGCGGGCAATAATATTATAAATTTTTTGCTGAAACGGTATCGGATCAAAATTTAACATTGAACTCTTATTTGCCAGGTACCGTTCAGAATAGCTAGTATGGGCTTCGTTTAAGGGGACCACCTCGCTCTATTTCTCTATTCCTCTCTCTTTTTCTGGGTTGTATCCATTTGGCCCCATTTTTCAGCCTACTGTTTTAAGACGTTTGTCACCATCCAGGTGTCGATTTTTTTCATGGCGAGCAATAGCGAGTCAGCGTATTTTGGATAACAAATTAGACAGCAGGCCAAATGTGTACATTTTTCGATAGAAAAATGTCTCCAGCGAAGCCGGATTTCTCCAAACAATGATGGCTCGCTATCGCTCGCCAGGAATAAATCGACACTTGGATGGGGATAAACGTCTTAAAGCAGTAGGCTGAAAGGGGCTGAATGGATACAACCCAAAGAAAGAGAAAGAAAGGTGAGGTGGTCCCCTTAAATCTTACAAGAGACGAGGAGGCCCTTAAGGGGAGGTTTCTAGTTTGTTTCCTACTCCTCCAGCAATCTTAAAATTTCACCCCCTTGACCCCCTTTCAAGATAAATTTGTACATTTTTCGGTAGAAAATTTCCCGGCCGAAGGCCGATTACTCTTAAATTACAGGCTCGCTATCGCTCGCCAGGATAAAATCGACACCTAAATGGCACGAAAGGTCTTAAAATTGACAGAATGGGGCGGAAATTCTTAAAAATCACCAAAGTAATGGGGCAAACGTCTTAAAATCTCAAAAACAATGGGGTTAAACATGAGGGAGAAAGGAGTCCAGAAAAATGTCCCTCAAGTGGACATCTCCCCTTAATAGAAAGCCATGTGCCATTATTAAACACCTACTGTACTCAATCAGCAGACACACAGAAACACCTACTGTACTCAATCAGCAGCAGCAGACACACAGAAACACCTACTGTACTCAATCAGCAGCAGCAGACACACAGAAACACCTACTGTACTCATCATCAGCAGCAGCAGACACACAGAAAGGATAATCCAGTAAATTATTCTATACTAGTCGTTAACTCTAATTACCTCAATGTTCTAATTACCTCAATGTAGATTACACTGTTTAACTAGCCAAAACACAAATGGGATAACACTATTTCACCTGACGTCTATTTCACCTGACGTCTATTCCAAAATCCCTAACAGTTGGCTAGCCTATACAGAAAAGGATTGAAAAGACTCTGATTAATTTTCTTTGGATACAAAAATAACACTTTGATGTTTAAGGAAATTAAATGTAAGTTCATATGATTGACTCACAGCTCATTAGTTTGATTGGTTACCTACAGCTTAACCACACTAACATTCATAATTCATTCTTACACATTTAATTTCCGTATATATATGAAACCCCAGATGGAACTTGAACTCCTAATACAACCTGTCGCACTATAGTCAGTTTTGTATCAGCTGATGATAAATTGAATCTCTTAGTGACTGATTTGTCGGTACTTAAATGACAAATAAATAAACAAATAAATAAACTACTATGTATCTGCGTCTTAAGGAGAGATTTCCACCTGGAGGATTTTTTTCTGAACCTCTTTCTCCCTCATGTTTAGCCCCATTGCTTTTGAGATTTAAGACGTTCGCCCTAGTAGTTTTGACATTTTAAGAAATTTTGCCCCATTTCTGTCAATTGTAAGACCTTTCGTGCCATTAAGGTGTCGATTTTTTCCCGGCGAGCGATAGCGAGCGAGCCTGTAATTTAAGAGCAACCGGCCTCTGGCCGGGACATTTTTCTACCGAAAAATGTACAAATTTATCTTGAAAGGGGGTCTAGGGGGTGTAATTTTAAGCTTGATGAAAACGTAGGGAACAAACTAAATACCTCCCCTTAAGGGAAGGTTTTTAGTTTGGTCTCTAGATAGCCATCAAGCTTAAGATTACACCCCCTTGAGCCCCTTTCAAGATAAATTTGTATATTTTTCGGTAGAAAAATTTCCCGGCTGAAAGCCGGTTCCTCTTAAATTACAGGCTCGCTATCGCTCGCCATGATAAAATCGACACCTAAGTGGCACGACAGGTTTTCATATTGACAGAAATGGGTCGAAAGTTCTTAAAATCGTCAAAATAATGGGGCAAACGCCTTAAAATTAGAAAACCAATGGGGCTAAACATTTGGGAGAAGGGAGTCAAGAAAAAAAAATCCCTCAAGTGAAAATCTCCCCTTAGCCATGCCAAGTTTCCGTAATGCTCAACCTATTTCTACGCAATATCTAAACAGCTGCGTAATAAAGACCTCACCATTTGCAATCAACTGGTAAAACAGACTATATATTAAGAACGAACGCTTTTCTCCATGTGAACGTCAATAGGGCTATTTAGAGAGGTCTGTCAGTGTGTGCTATAATTATGTATTACTATTGTGGATTCATCACGATTAAGCCAGATATTTTGGCCATTAACCCCTATAACTAAAACAGGATCAGAGTAATTGAGCTGATATGTGTACAATTTCGGAAGAGTCAGCCAGGGAATGGGTGTGGAAATTTACAGCCCATTTGTTCTAGCCTTTTTTTGAGCTACAGAGATTATTTGTCAACATTTCTGACCTAACTATAGTGAACCGACTATACCGTAGTTAGTATTACCTAGAGAAAATGTTATAAGAGAGAGAGAGAGAGGGGCCATCTTTGTGGACGCCATTTTGGTACCTCAATTATCAAACAATAGGGTTTTATCTTATTTTTTATCATGAATAATGCGCATCCAAACACCAAACTATATATATATATATATATATATATATATATATATATATATATATATATCCAGCCTTGGTCGGCAACCCATCTAGGGGAGTTCTTGAGTTTGAAGGCAATGGTACCGTTTGAATGCTTCCTCCTTATTGCAGACAGCAGAAGAACAAGCATGAGTAAACCAAGATAATTGTGCATTAGACTAAGAGGAAGCGAATGGAATGTATGCCTCCACACCCAAGAGGATTACCTCGGTTATACGCTCGGCATACTCCGAGGGTTCCCGGCCACGGAAGCAAAAATCATTCCATGGGAAATCAAAGAAGTATTGCGATGAGCCTCCCAGTCAGCAACCCCAAAGTGCCACAAGCGACGCCAGCTAGGAGGAACGGATGGCCTTACTGGCGAGATAGTACAGGTAACATAGATAGTACCGGTAACATAGATAGTACAGGTAACATAGATAGTACCGGTAACATAGATAGTACAGGTAACATAGATAGTACCGGTAACATAGATAGTACAGGTAACATAGATAGTACAGGTAACATAGATAGTACAGGTAACATAGATAGTACCGGTAACATAGATAGTACCGGTAACATAGATAGTACAGGTAACATAGATAGTACAGGTAACATAGATAGTACCGGTAACATAGATAGTACCGGTAACATAGATAGTACCGGTAACATAGATAGTACCGGTAACATAGATAGTACAGGTAACATAGATAGTACCGGTAACATAGATAGTACCGGTAACATAGATAGTACCGGTAACATAGATAGTACCGGTAACATAGATAGTACCGGTAACATAGATAGTACCGGTAACATAGATAGTACCGGTAACATAGATAGTACCGGTAACATAGATAGTACCGGTAACATAGATAGTACCGGTAACATAGATAGTACCGGTAACATAGATAGTACCGGTAACATAGATAGTACGGTAACATAGATAGTACCGGTAACATAGATAGTACCGGTAACATAGATAGTACCGGTAACATAGATAGTACCGGTAACATAGATAGTACCGGTAACATAGATAGTACCGGTAACATAGATAGTACCGGTAACATAGATAGTACCGGTAACATAGATAGTACCGGTAACATAGATAGTACCGGTAACATAGATAGTACCGGTAACATAGATAGTACCGGTAACATAGATAGTACCGGTAACATAGATAGTACCGGTAACATAGATAGTACCGGTAACATAGATAGTACCGGTAACATAGATAGTACCGGTAACATAGATAGTACCGGTAACATAGATAGTACCGGTAACATAGATAGTACCGGTAACATAGATAGTACCGGTAACATAGATAGTACCGGTAACATAGATAGTACCGTAACATAGATAGTACCGGTAACATAGACATAGATAGTACCGGTAACATAGATAGTACCGGTAACATAGATAGTACCGGTAACATAGATAGTACCGGTAACATAGATAGTACCGGTAACATAGATAGTACCGGTAACATAGATAGTACCGGTAACATAGATAGTACCGGTAACATAGATAGTACCGGTAACATAGATAGTACCGGTAACATAGATAGTACCGGTAACATAGATAGTACCGGTAACATAGATAGTACCGGTAACATAGATAGTACCGGTAACATAGATAGTACCGGTAACATAGATAGTACCGGTAACATAGATAGTACCGGTAACATAGATAGTACCGGTAACATAGATAGTACAGGTAACATAGATAGTACCGGTAACATAGATAGTACAGGTAACATAGATAGTACCGGTAACATAGATAGTACCGGTAACATAGATAGTACCGGTAACATAGATAGTACCGGTAACATAGATAGTACCGGTAACATAGATAGTACCGGTAACATAGATAGTACCGGTAACATAGATAGTACCGGTAACATAGATAGTACCGGTAACATAGATAGTACCGGTAACATAGATAAGAGTGAGAAGCCCAAAGGAGAGAAAAGGTTTACCGTGTAAGCAGAAGGATGAGAAGTTAGAAATAAGTCAAGATTGTTGGACCGATCTTCAAGGCAGTCAGGATTTCGAGTAGGGTGATAGACTAACTGCTCCACTTCATTTAGGATAGACAAGACGTAGCTGGCTTGTTTCCCCCCTAGACCTCCATCAAGCTTTAAGAAAGTACACCCAAAGACCCCCTTTCGAGATATATTTGTGCATTTTTCGATAGAAAAATATCCCGGTTCCTCCTAAATTGCAGACTCGCTATCGCTCGCCAGGAGAAAACCAATGCAACAATGGTATGAAAGATCCTAAATCGCCTAACTAATGGGGAAAATATATCAAAATTTCAAAAATAATGAGGCCAAACACGAAGGAGAAGGGGGTTTAATACAATATAAATGCAGTAGTCATTATACCTGAATCAGAACCCCGGAGGTCTACGATTGGTGGATTTAGTTGTTCTTGTTGCTTTAATGTTGTTGTTCTTGAATGATCGGCTTTGTTCTTGTTTTTATTGTTGTTGTTGGTTGATGTTGTTGTTCTTTTTACTGTTGTTGTTGTTCTTCTTCTTGTTTTGATGTTCTTGTTGTTGTTGATCTTATTATTGTTGTTGGTCGATGTTGTTGTTCTTTTTACTGTTGTTGTTGTTCTTCTTCTTGTTTTGATGTTCTTGTTGTTGTTGATCTTATTATTGTTGTTGTTATTGGTCGATGTTGTTGTTCTTTTTACTGTTGTTGTTGTTGTTCTTCTTCTTCTTGGTTTGATGTTCTTGTTGTTGTTGATCTTATTATTGTTGTTGTTATTGGTCGATGTTGTTGTTGTTCTTCTCCTTGTTTGGATGTTCTTGTTGTTGTTGATCTTATTATTGTTGTTGTTGTTATTTATGTGGTCCTTGTTTGGTTTATTGTTGTTGTCGTTGTTGCAGTTGGAGTGAGTTAACAGGTGAATAAGACAATTTCGATATTGTCGTTGTATTTATCTTCTTCCCTCTTCTTCTCCTTCCCTCTTCTTGTCCTTCCCTCTTCTTGTCGTTCCCTCTTCTTCTCCTTCCCACTTCTTCTCCTTCCCTCTTCTTCTCCTTCCCTCTTCTTGTCCTTCCCTCTTCTTGTCCTTCCCTCTTCTTGTCCTTCCCTCTTCTTCTCCTTCCCTCTTCTTCTTCTCCTTCCCTCTTCTTCTTCTCCTTCCCTCTTCTTCTCCTTCCCACTTCTCTCCTCCCTTCCCCTCTTCTTCTCCTTCCCACTTCTCTCCTTCTCCTTCCCTCTTCTTCTCCTTCCCTCTTCTTCTCCTTCCCTCTTCTTCTTCTCCTTCCCTCTTCTTGTTCTTCCCTCTTCTTCTTCTCCCTTGTTCTTCCCTCTTCTTCTCCTTCCCTCTTCTTGTCCTTCCCTCTTCTTCTTCTCCTTCCCTCCTCTTCTTCTCCCCTAATCTCCTCCCTTCTTATCTCCTCCCTTCATCTTCTTCCCTCTTTTTCTGTTCCTCTTTCCTCCCTTCCCCTGCTCTTCTTCCCTCTTCTTCTTCTTCCCTCTTCTTCTCCTCCCCTATTCTTCTCCTCCCCTATTCTTCTCCTCCCCCCTTCTTCTCCTCCCCTCTCCTCCCCTATTCTTCTCCTCCCCTATTCTTCTCCTCCCCTATTCTTCTCCTCCCCTATTCTTCTCCTCCCCCTTCTTCTCCTCCCCCCTTCTTCTCCTCCCCTATTCTTCTCCTCCCCTATTCTTCTCCTCCCCTATTCTTCTCCTCCCCCCTTCTTCTCCTCCCTTCTTCTCCTCCCCTCTTCTTCTCCTCCCCTATTCTTCATCTCCCCTCTTCTTCTCCTCCCCTCTTCTTCTCCTCCCCTCCTCTTCTCCTTCCCTCTTCCTCTCCTCCCCTCTTCTTCTCCTCCCCCCTTCTTCTCCTCCCCTCTTCTTCTCCTCCCCTATTCTTCTCCTCCCCCCTTCTTCTCCTCCCCTATTCTTCTCCTCCCCTATTCTTCTCCTCCCCTCTTCTTCTCCTCCCCTCTTCTTCTCCTCCCCTCTTCTTCTCCTCCCCTATTCTTCTCCTCCCCTATTCTTCTCCTCCACTATTCTTCTCCTCCCCTCTTCTTCTCCTCCCCTATTCTTCTCCTCTCCTCTTCTTCTCCTCCCCTATTCTTCTCCTCCCCTCTTCTTCTTCTCCCCTCTTCTCCTTCCCACTTCTCTCCTCCCTTCCACTCTCCTTGTCTTCCCCTTTCCTTCTCCTTCCTTCTTCTCTCCTCCCCTCTTCCCCTCCTTTCGTCTTCTCTTTTGTATTTCCATCTCCCATTTTCGTATCTTCCCCTTTTAATCAACTTCTTCGCTCCTCTACTTCCCTATTTTATTCTCTTCCCTGTTCTTCTCGTTTCGCATCCTCGCATAGATTATATTTTATGATTATCAAGTATAATATATACAATTTAACTCATTCAATTGCTTTCAGATTGCCTTTATGCATTTTTATTAAAGCAGATGTCCTTAAAACTCAATATGCAGCAGCAGTATCTAAATCATAAAACCGGGGCTACTGAAAAGTTTTAAAATTCTGAAAGGCACGAAAACTTGGCCGTCTAGGTTTCATATCACCAAACTTGAAGGCAACTCACT
The DNA here is from genome assembly GCA_032716605.1 of Paralithodes platypus. Lineage (NCBI taxonomy): Eukaryota > Metazoa > Arthropoda > Malacostraca > Decapoda > Lithodidae > Paralithodes > Paralithodes platypus. The sequence goes on along the minus strand of CM064516.1, from coordinate 37,549,957 downwards.
CTCAATCTCTCTCTCTCTCTCTCTCTGTGTGTGTGTGTGTGTGTGTGCGTGTGCGTGTGCGTGTGTTTCTTTGTCCACCCGTCTCTCTCTCCAATGAATCCCGTCTCGAGTATTTCCCTTGATATTTTTACTGTATATTTTCTCCTCTCCCCGGCTATCAGTTTCTCATATATTGTCTCCGTTACTTAATTGCTTCCTCCCTTGTTTCTTATTCCCTTTTTATTCCTTCCCCTTCAATATATATTATATATACAGTATATATATGAAGTTTCAGGATATTTATTATATGACGTTCGGGGTGAGTTTATATAATTACGGAGATATTACACATCAAAAGTTATGGATAGATACAAAATAAATGCTGTCTAAGTTGTACAAACGAATATTTCAAAGCTAGCGTAGGGCAAAAAAGCATTGTTTACACGTGGGTACAGAGGTTAGAAAAGTGTTTCGGAATTACTCTAGAGATGATAAAAATAATACAATATTCCATTCCAGGGTTGAGGACTCAAAACACTTGGAGCGATTCCGAAACACGCGAGGAGAGACTCAACTTTAGTGCAATTACGCGCCGCCATGGAGTTAAGGGGAGATTTCCACTCGAGGGACTTTTTTCTTGACCCCTTTCTCCCTCATGTCTAGCCCCATTGCTTTTGAGATTTTAAGACGTTTGCCCCATTAGTTTGGTGATTTTAAGATTTTCCGCCCAATTCTGTCAATTTTAAGACCTTTCGTGCCAATTAGGTGTCGATTTTATCCTGGCGAGCGATAGCGAGCCTGTAATTTAAGAGTAATCGGCCTTCGGCCGGGACATTTTTCTACCGAAAAATGTACAAATTTATCTTGAAAGGGGCTCAAGCGGGAGTAATTTTAAGCTTGATGGAAGTCTAGGGAATCAACTAAAAACCTCCCCTTAAGCCTCATTTGTTGCTAGATTGATTTGACTCTAATGTTCTTATAATGTGTCCCTGATGTGTCTCTGTGTCCCTGATGTGTCTCTGTGTCCCTGATGTGTCTCTGTGTCCCTGATGTGTCTCTGTTGGTGGTGTAATGGTAAATGTGATAATAATCTGTATGGGAGTCCCAGATTCGAATCGCGGGAGGATCACATACTTTCTCAAATTTCATTGGGAGGTGTTTGCTGTTGGGAGTGAAATTCATTAATTAGATCATTTATCTCTGTGTGTGTCACTAATATATTTATGTGCATGTCGCTGATGTAATAGTCAACGCCTTTACTTCTCTGTATTCTCTTTCTCTGGCTTCTCTCCTTTCCTGTCTTTCCGCGTATTTTCGTCTCTGTTCCCCCTCTGTTTTTAATTCCTCTTCTTTTCGTTCTCTAGCACCTCTCACCTTCCCTTGTCCACCTCCCATTTGCGTTTCCTCTCCTTTTCTTCAACCTTCTTCTCTCCTCTACTTCCCGATTTAATTCTCGGCCTTGTTTGTCTCGTTTCGCATCCTCCTCGCCTAGATTATATATTTATGTGTGTCGCTGATGTAATAGTCAACTCCTTTGACTTCTCTCTATTCTCTTTCTCTGGCTTCTCTCCTTTCCTGTCTTTCCGTGTATTTTCGTCTCGGTTCCCACTCTTTTTTACCCCTTTTTCGTTCTCCAGCACCTCTCACCTTCCCTGGTCTCAGCTTCCTCCTCAATACTCCACTTTGTTTCACACACTTTTCGTACCTAGTAATCTCCTTCACTGTTTTTGTCTTGTTATATATTTTTTGTTTGTTCGTGTTGTTTTATTTGTACTGTACTTACTGTAGCTCTATGGGGAGATTTCTACTTGAGGGATTTTTTTTTTCAGGACCCTTTTCTCCCTCATGTTTAGCCCCATTGCTATTGAGATATTTAGAAGTTTGTCCCATTAGTTTGGCAATCTTAAGAACTTTTGCCCCATTTCTATCAATTTTAAGACCTTTCGTGCCATTTAGGGGTCGTTTTTTTCCTGGGGAGCGATAGCGACCCTGCAATTTAAGAGGAACCGGCCTTCGACAGGGATATTTATCTACCGAAGAAATTAACACATTTATCTTGACAGGGGGTCTAGGGGGTGTAATTTTAAGATTGATGGAGGTCTAGGGAACTAACTAAAAACTTCCCCTTAAGTCGGTGTCACACGAGAGTATGTATCCGACACACAAAATACGTATTTGACCAATGCTATTTCCATGTTGACGTCATTATAAAGTTTGTATACACCTTAAGGGGAGATTTCCACTTGAGGGATTTTTTTCTTGACTCCTTTCTCCCTCATGTTTAGCCCCATTGCTTTTCTAATTTTAAGACGTTCGCCGCATTATTTTGACGATTTTAAGAACTTTCGACCCATTTCTGTGAATTTTAAGACCTTTCGTGCCATTTAGGTGTCGATTTTATCCTGGCGAGCGATAGCGAGCCTGTTATTTAAGAGGAACCGGCTTTCAGCCGGGAAATTTTTCTACCGAAAAATGTACAAATTTATCTTGAAAGGGGCTCAAGGGGGTGTAATCTTAAGCTTGATGGATATCTAGGGACCAAACTAAAAACCTCCCCTTAACATCACGAAAATAAACTTTGAAACACGAAAACTTACCCAAATACTCAAAATCTACATTGTCAAGTTACTAACCCTTTCAGTACCGGTGCCGCACGTCCATGTAACTTTATTCTGGCTTCTATTAGACGATTTTATTCGGTTTAAAAAGGGCCTCCAGCAATTAACAGGCTTCGAACTATCTCATTTAACCCTTTTAATTACGTCAGATCAGATTACTGACCATTAGATTATATATATATATATATATATATATATATATATATATGTTTCTAATCTCTCAACGGGGATCGAACCGTCGACCATCAGGACGATAGCCGACGCTTTAATCAATTACACCACGGCAGTCTAAAAGACACTCAGCCTTCTATCCTATTTATGTTAGGGAGAAGGGAAACCCACTAGGCGAATATATTTCAATTCAAACCTAGTTGTAGGACCCATATTTCCAGAATACCATACACGGATTTCTGAGTGTCCCGACGCAACTCGGGTCGAAATTGATTTCATTTAATTCTAACCCACAAAGCATGAGAGTTACAAATATTGAGAATATATCACAAATACACGTGAGCCACTAAATGTTCGATCCCCACTGAGAGATTAGAAACATTTAGTGGCTCACATGTATTTGTGATATATTCTCAATATTTGTAACTCTCATGCTTTGTGGGTTAGAATTAAATGAAATCAATTTCGACCCGAGTTGCGTCGGGACACTCAGAAATCCGTGTATGGTATTCTGGAAATATGGGTCCTACAACTAGGTTTGAATTGAAATATATTCGCCTAGTGGGTTTCCCTTCTCCCTAACATAAATAGGAAAGAAGGCTGAGTGTCTTTTAGACTGCCGTGGTGTAATTGAATAAAGCGTCGGCTATCGTCCTGATGGTCGACGGTTCGATCCCCACTGAGAGATTAGAAACATATATATATATATATATATATCTCAACTAAAAGTTCAAGGTAGGGCTAGATCGAATAGAAGACTGAGCTATGATGACCGGTTGAGAGCTTTTGATCTCTTTTCATTGGAAATACGCTGAGTACGGCGTGAACTAAACAATATGGCTTATAGCATAATATTTAACCTCAATATGTATATCACACACAAACATGGCTGGAATTTGGAATTAAAGAGGTTCACACTATTATACTTTATACCTTTACGCATAAGATCTGTTCTACCTGGAACAAATTCCCTCAGGGGATATAAATAGCTCCTCGGTAGAGCAGTTCAAGAAGAGAGTAGCTACTATTTTGCACACCCTGCGATGAACGTAATGCACTACACAACCGGCTTTTTTTTTTATCTTTCTCTCATTTTCTCTCTTTCTCTGTCTTGTATCCATTCGGCCCCATTCAGCCAACCGTTTTAAGACGTTTATCCCCATCCAGGTGTCGATCTCTTCCTGGCGAGCGATAGCGAGCCAGCATTGTATGGAGAACTCCAGCTTCGCCGGAGATATTTTCTATCGAAAAATGTACAAATTTAGCTTGCTGTCAAAACAAAAATATATACTGTATATACTGGCTCGCTACCGCTCGCCAGGAAAATATTGACACCTGGATGGGGTAAACGTCCTAAAACAGTAGGCTGAATGGGGCCGATTGGATACAAGCCAAAGAGAGAGGGAGAGAAAGAGAAACAAAGCGAAGTGGGCCCCCCCCCCCCCAAGATGTTAACTATTCCTTGTAACGCACTCTCTCTTTCTCTCGCTCGCTCGCCAACAAGTCAAGTGCCCACCTCCTCGTTTGATCGCCGGCTCTTCATCTTTATAATTAGGGATAATTTTCTTCTTACCCCAAGTTTCGGCCACTGGGGAGGCGTATACTTGGCGCCTTATCTTGCCTCCAGGTTTATTTAAAGGCCTAATTACTCGGTTTATTTAAAGGCCTAATTACTCAAAGTCCTTGCCTCCAGGTTTATTTAAAGACCTAATTACTCAACGTCCGCTAATTTACCGTCGTTGTGTTTGGGTGTAGAAGCACATTAATGAAGGTCATTAATGAAGGTCATTAATGAAGGTCATTAATGAAGGTCATTAATGAAGGTCATTAATGAAGGTCATTAATGAAGGTCATTAATGAAGGTCATTAATGAAGGTCATTAATGAAGGTCATTAATGAAGGTCATTAACTATTCCTGGCATTGTTAAAGGAGAGATTTGCATTTCAATCACATATATATATATATATATATATATATATATATATATATATATATATAATATATATATATATATATATATATATATATATAGTATATACTGTATATATATTTATATATACAGTATATATATAACATAAGACAAGTTTAAGTACCGGACCCTGAGTGATTATATGATATTTGTACTTTAGAAATATATTGTTCGGCAAATATCTGGGTTATAACACATTACACATTAACAGATATTATTTATTTGTCTTGGCAGATCTTATGTTCCTCACATACCCGTGGCTACAACTTATTATTTATAGTCTTAGAAATGTCGAATTATTTTCCATTCGCTCTAGATTCACACAAACTATCATCATGATTTTTGGCGGACTATGAATTTATTCCTTTGAGGAGTATGATGCGTTTTAATAGTTTTTCTGGCTGATCACTTGACGATTTTTCACAGTTTAGGCTGGATGTATGGGAATTAACAGGGTATAACGTGGCTCCATGACCACTCTAACCTCCATACACCCTTCTAACCCTGTAACAAAGCGTCAATATGATAGCCAGAACAAATTGTCAAACGCGTAATATTCTAAAGGGGTTACCTGAACAATTTGAAGCCTTCCCATTTACTACGGGTCTCTCCATCCTCCCTGTAAGCCAGCTCTCAATCCATTGGAGTACCTGGCCTGGCCGTGTATGGAATGTGCTTTCAATATATTTAAAAAAAACACGCTTGTGAGGGTCTCTGTGAAAGGCTTTCAGAACATTGAGAAACACAACATCAAATGCCTTATTTTTGCTGTACAAGATAAAAATATCATGCAAAAAGTCGGAGATTCGTGAACTCTGTGTACAAAAATGGTGATAGGAGTCTTTGGCAAATTTATTTTTGCCCATACTTCTCTGAATAACATTTATGGAATATATACAGAGAGAGAGAGAGAGAGAGATGACGTCATTTTGTTCTGATTCTGGTAACCAATAGACGATATGCTTTATCGTATAATCTACCTCTAGGACTCTGAGGGGTAAATACTATCTCAACAAACCATCCGATTATCATATATTATGTCCTACTTAAACGGAATACAATCGTCGAATGTTAGCCAGAATAAAAGGTGAAATACATATCATCACACTGAAGGGGTTAACTATGGTTGAGAAGGAGGAATCGGAAGGTACAAATATATTACCTACTACCGAAACCAACATGTCTAATTGTCTATCCATCACACGAACCAAATTAACCCACTCTGTACCGGCGACGTCCATTTCATTATGTTCTGGCAACTATTAGACGATTTTACTCAGCATTGGAAGGATCGGTGGTAGCGAAAAGGATTAATTGCGATAGTCTGCAGCCTTTTAACGGTTAGAGGTCCTTCCTAAACTTAATTAAACCATCTAATAGTTGGCAGAGTATAGTGCAAAGGACGTCACCGGTGCAGTATGGGTTGATATCCACTATACTGTAGGTTTACCATACAGAGTGAAACATCTGTTAATATTAATTTGTTAGTGCAAAAAATGAGTGGGGGGGGTTGTTCCACTGGCGTGACATAAAGGTATCTAGCCAATTAAAACTTTTATCAGAAACCAGAACTAGGGTGCTCTCTCTCTCTCTCTCTCTCTCTCTCTCTCTCTCTCTCTCTCTCTCTCTCTCTCTCTCTCTATTATATTATAAGAGACACTCGACTAAAGTACAGTAATTCCATTCTATTATTCTATCTATCTATCTATCTTCTATCTATCTTCTCTCTCTCTCTCTCTCTCTCTCTCTCTCTCTCTCTCTCTCTCTCTATTATATTATAAGAGACACTCGACTAAAGTACAGTAATTCCATTCTATTATTCTATCTATCTATCTTCTCTCTCTCTCTCTCTCTCTCTCTCTCTCTCTCTCTCTCTCTCTCTCTCTCTCTCTCTCTCTCTCTCTCTCTCTCTCTCTCTATTATATTATAAGAGACACTCGACTAAAGTACAGTAATTAAATTCTTTGGAGAGTTTGCCTCTCAATAAGCCTAACGCAGTTAGGCTTATAACCCTAACATAAAGTTCACTAGGCATTTTAATATTATAATTTTACTTTGGCTAATAAAATTATACTCAAATTACCTTTCTTTATATATCAACCTTTTCAGTATAAATGTATGTTTTTAAATTTTATTCTGGTTATTATTTAACAATTCCACTATACATAGAAAGGCTTTGTGGAAGTTAAAGATATAATAAATATATATTTGACGGTTTTGATAGCTGATCTTTCTTGGTTGGTATAAAACTATTTGGTGTTAACAAGAATACTATGAAAAGTGACACAGTGTAATTGGTTAACATTACCATACACAATATCTTCTCCTTAACCCTATTTGGTGCAGGTGGGTCTTTTTTGTCCCCTTCCTGTTTCACTCCAATGTTATGGAGATACTAATACGTTTCACTTCATTAGCTTGTCAATTATAAAATACCTCATCCTATTCAGGTGTCGATATTATTGAACAAGCGATAACTGTTCTATAATCTAGGAGAAGCCGCCTTTCGGCCTGTTCAGTGTTCTACCGAGAACAAAATGTTCACGTTTGCCTTCGAGGTGGTCTGAGTGGCATTTATTAATTTGAAAGGGGTCAGGGTGTCGTATATTTTAGTCTAGGGAGCAAAGTAAGAATACATTGCTAGAAAATGTCAAAACCGTCAATAATAATTACACAAAATATAATGCTCTTAAGGGGAGGTTTCTAGTTTGTTTCCTACTCCTCCAGCAATCTTAAAATGTCACCCCCTTGACCCCCTTTCAAGATAAATTTGTACATTTTTCGGTAGAAAAATTTCCCAGCTGAAAGCCGGTTCCTCTTATATTACAGGCTCGCTATCGCTCGCCAGGATAAAATTGACACCTAAATGGCACGAAAGGTCTTAAAATTGACAGAAATGGGTCGAAAGTTCTTAAAATCGTGAAAATAATGGGGCGAACGTCTTAAAATTAGAAAAGCAATGGGGCTGAACATGAGGGAGAAAGGGGTAAAGAAAAAAATCCCTCAAGTGGAAATCCCCCCTTAAAGACGTCGCGGTAGATACACATTTCGAGCATTATTCACTGACTAGCAGCTATAGTCTAGCAGATATAGTCTATTCGCTGTAAGTAGGCGAGAAATCATGACCTTTATCCTCTGTAACTCGAAAAGGGCTAGAGCAAATTGGCTGTAAATTTCCACATCTATTCCTTGACTGACTCTTCCCAAATGGTAGATATATTAGCTCGATTACTCTAGTCGTTTTTTGAGTTACAAAGGTTAGAGGTAATAATGTATCGCCTACTTACAGCGAATAGACTATAGCCATTACAATTATAAAAGTCATGTGCCGTTGTAAAGGCTTATCCCTCAATACTTCATCTGACGTTCGTTCTCGAATGGAGTACTGTTCTCCCTTGCGGAATGCATGTGGAGTGGTGGCATTGGGGGCAGTTGGACACAATTAAAAATAAGGCAATTAGATTAATCAATAACCCTGTAATCACGCAAAGTAGATAAAGCGAGAGAGCGAGAGAGAGAGAGAGAGAGAGAGAGAGAGAGAGAGAGAGAGAGAGAGAGAGAGAGAGAGAGGAGATAGAGATAGATAGGATAGAGACTAAATCTAGTTTTGTTTATTTTTGCTAGTTAGGAGAAAATTACAAGCGTCTTCTGTTCGCTGCCCATCTGTGTCCACGTTAAATCGCTGGGCATCAGAGCTAAACGTCGAAGCAGGGATATTGCACCCGATTTTAGATTCGCTTCAAAACAAAGCAAAGTCAACGAGTGAACGTAATGGCGTCTGTGTTAGGTCATTTGATGAGTGCAGTATTTGATGAGTGCAGTATTTGATGAGTGCAGTATTTGATGAGTGCAGTATTTGATGAGTGCAGTATTTGATGAGTGCAGAGTATTGCATGTGATGGTGGGCTTATGATAAAGGAAGCGAAACACTATGATCCTTAAGGGGAGATATCGACTTGAGGGATTTTTTTCTGGACCCCTTTCTCCCTCATGTTTAGCCCCATTGCAATTGAGATTTTAAGACAGTCGCCCCATTAGTTTGGCGATTTTAAGAACTTTCGCCCCATTTCCGTCAATGTTAAGACCTTTCGTGCAATTTAGGTGTCGATTTTATCCTGGCGAGCGATAGCGAGCCTGTAATTTAAGAGGAACCGGCTTTCAGCCGGGCCATTTTTCTACCGAAAAATGTACAAATTTATCTTGAAAGGGGCTCAAGGGGGTGTAATCTTAAGCTAGAGACCAAACTAAAAACCTCCCCTTAAAAGAAAATGCACTCTTCATCTGAGCAATTCATACACTCACACTCTCAATTTAGCACAATACTCTCACTCAACGCTCATGAAACTCATGTATTGTGAATTTGACTATAATATGAGGAAGATTTTTTTGTTTTCTACTATACTCATGTAGGTCGAAGCTGCTGGAGGTCATGTTGCTGCAGTGGTGAATGATGCGGGTACTACTAATGTGAGACTGTGGTGAATGATGCGGGTACTACTAATGTGAGACTGTGGTGAATGATGCGGGTACTACTAATGTGAGACTGTGGTGAATGATGCGGGTACTACTAATGTGAGATTGTGGTGAATGATGCGGGTACTACTAATGTGAGATTGTGGTGAATGATGCGGGTACTACTAATGTGAGACTGTGGTGAATGATGCGGGTACTACTAATGTGAGACAGTGGTGAATGATGCGGGTACTACTAATGTGAGACTGTGGTGAATGATGCGGGTACTACTAATGTGAGACTGTGGTGAATGATGCGGGTACTACTAATGTGAGACTGAGGAACGAACTTGGTATAAATATTGAAAATACATCTTTCAAATGTTCGGCAGATTGTGATAAGAGAAATGTATGTGATTGCCGATGCTCCTCATCCCCCCCCCCCCCCCCACACACACTTATAAAGATACGCTGAACCTATATTAAAAACATATCGTATATAACAATTAATTATATAAGTTAGATGTTGAGACAAAAACAATGTGTGTGTGTGTGTGTGTATATGTGTGTGTGTGTGTGTGTGTGTGTCTGTGTGTATGTAAATTAGGCATCTGGTCATATGACAGTAGGAACAATTATCAGCTTAACATGGGCAAGATTAACATTAAAAACGCGCACAAACACGTGGCTTGTAAAAAGCATTAGGTGCGCGCGCGTAAAAAGCATTAGGTGCGCGCGCGTAAAAAGCATTAGGTGCGCGCGCGTAAAAACACAACTCCGTTTTCTCTCAAGCAGATGTGTTGTTGACATGCGACTTAAAATTAGTCTCACATTATGACTAATTAACAAGGATATTCTAGTCTTAAGGGGAGGTTTTTAGTTTGTTTCCTACTCCTCCAGCAATCTTAAACCCCTTCAGACTCATATGACGCAGAGGTTGCCAGATTAGCAATAAGAAATAGAGTTCTCTCACTCTTATAATTACCTCTCCAAAATTAGTTTCCTGCCCACAGCTAACTCAAATACAACTGCAGAGGTTGAAGTAACTAAACTAAAGGTTTCTAAATACCCCTGATGGTAACGAAGGCTTTAAAGTATCCCTAATAGGCTCAAAAATCGTGTCATATGTCGGAGAGGGTTAAAATTTCACCCCCTCGAACCCCTTTCAAGATAAATTTGTACATTTTTCGGTAGAAAAATGTCCCGGCCAAAGGCCGGTTACTCTTATATTACAGGCTCGCTATCGCTCGCCAGGATAAAATCGACACCTAAATGGCACGAAAGGTCTTAAAATTGACGGAATGGGGCGGATTTTTTTAAAATCACCAAAACTAATGGGGCAAACGTCTTAAAATGTCAGGAGCAATGGGGCTAGACATTAGGGAGAAAGGGGGTCCAGAAAAAAATCTCCCAAGTGTAAATCCCCCCTCAACTCCTATTCTCTAAGGGAGTGTTGCGCTGCTATCATGGGTTTGAGGGGAGCTCACAGGCAGATCTTGCCTTAGGTTTGGCCTGCTGTTGTTGACTGACAAGTATCCCCTTCCAAATAGAGTGTTCGGGCAGTATGTCCATCCTTAGGCGAACAATAAAGCAATAGGGTGTGGTTTAGTTTTCTCATTGAGTCTTACAATCTACTGTTTTCCTGGCGAACGATAGCGAGCCTGTCATTTACGAAGAAACGGCCTTCGGCCGGGACATTTTTCTACCGAAAAATGTACAAATTAATCTAGAAGAGGGATCTAATGGATGTTTTTTAAAGTGTGATGGAGGTTTAGGGAGGAAACTAAATACAAAAGATAAACAGATATATAAATGGGGAAATAAATGCCCCCCCCCCCCCCCCCCTCCCCCCTCTTAATAAACTATATAGCTATCTCTCCATTATCTACATCTATCTCTTCCCCAGTTTTGGCTCACCTGTCTCTCATGTTCAACATCTCTCCAAATTTACTCAATTTTCAATTTTATCCTGCTTCCATTAAGGGGGATAGTTTTTTTTTTCGTTCTGGCCCACCTTCTCCCTCATGGTTAGCCCCATTAGTTTGGCGATTTTAAGACCTTTGACTATATTTCTTTGTCAATGTTGAGACTTTTCGTGCCATTTAGGTGTCGATTTTTTCCCTGGCGAGCGACAGCGAGCCTGTAATTTAGGAGGGTCCAGCCTTCGGCCGGGACATTTTCCTACCGTAAAATGTACATATTTATCGAGAAAGGGGGATCTTGGGGGGGGTATTTGTTTATGCTTGATGGAGGTATAGGGAGGTAAATAAAACAATAGTAAATAAATCTACCCATAAACAAACCTACCCACCCACCCCCCACCCCCCCTCCCCTCCCCTCTAAGCATATTGAATTGAGCTCCTCGGGGACTAGTGAGGAGAGTGAGGATTCTAGTTCAATGGAAGCTAAGGAAGGACCGGGGGGGAATTTATGAGGGTGGAAGACTATCTCAATCAGCCCTCCCCCTGACCTTCCATACAACCTTACTAATCCGAATAAAAGCGAGTAACAATAGCTAGCCCACAGCACAGAAATGCGTCACCGGGCGTAACAAGAGGGGTTGCCAAAGACCACACCGGGTTAGATACTGTTTAACCCTCCCAGGACCCGATGACGCATTTCATTTCTATTTTCAGGCTATTATTAGACGATTTTATTCAGATTAGGAAGGGGATATGGTAATCAGAGGGTTAAGGGGAGGTATTTACTTTGTTCCCTAGACCTCCATCAAGCTTAAAATGATACCCCCTTGAGTCCCTTTCAAGATAAATGTGTACATTTTTCGGTAGAAAAATGTCCCGGCCATAGGCCGGTTCCTCTTAAATTACAGGCTCGCTATCGCTCGCCAGGATAAAATCGACACCTGAATGGCACGAAAGATCTTAATATGGGGTGAAAGTTCTTAAAATCGCTAAATTAATTGGGCGAACGTTTTATAATATCAAAAGCAATGGGGCTAAACATGAGGGAGAAAGGGGTCCAGAAAAAAAATCCCTCAAGTGGGAGATCTCCCCTTAAATAGAGATAGCCTTTACACTTTTCATTCCCACAGATCCTTCCAAAGCTGTATACACATCCGTTTAGAGAGAGAGAGCCCGAATAAAGCTGTCAAAATGCGTGAAGAGCATGAAGGGGTTAACAGTCTCTCTCCATCTGTTCCCCTCCACCTAAGCTCCTAGGAAGGAACTAGGAAGGAAGGGGTGAGGATTCTAGTTTGACACGGGGGGGGGGGGGGTCCTTAGAATGTAGCTGCTGGAAAATGTTATGAAGGAGTTCCTTATTCTTTGAAAGGGGAGATTTCCACTTAAGGGACCTTTTTTCTTGACCCCTTTCTCCCTCATGTTTAGCCCCATTGCTTTTGATATTGTAAAACGTTTGCCCCATTAGTTTAGCGATTTTAAGAACTTTCACCCCATATAAGACCTTTCGTGCAATTCAGGTGTCGATTTTATCCTGGCGAGCGATAGCGAGCCTGTAATTTAAGAGGAACCGGCCTTCGGCCGGGAAATTTTCTACCGACAAATTTACAAATTTATCTTGAAAGGGACTCAAGGGGGTGTAATTTTAAGGTTGCTGGAGGAGTAGGAAACAAACTAAAAACCTCTCCTTAATGATCTGAAAGTTGGAGGCCCTCTTCCTACCTCCCGAAGTTTGGTGAGGCTTTGGAGTAGAGGAAAAATGTTAATGGTGTATATTGTTGAAGAGTTCTATCACCTCTCTCTCTCTCTCTCTCTCTCTCTCTCTCTCTCTCTCTCTCTCTCTCTCTCTCTCTCTCTCTCTCTCTCTCTCTCTCTCTCTCTCTCTCTCTCTCTCTCTCTCTCTCTCTCTCTCTCTCTCTCTCTCTCTCTCTCTCTCCTTCCTGCTTTGCTGTCCTTGTCTTAATTAAACTGAGTAGCATCTACATTTCGTTTGAGATTTATGGCCGGACTACCTATTTAAGACTGCAAAATCTGTGTAATCTGTGCATATATTGTAGCTCTATGTAAATTTCTCTCTTCTAGCCTTCTGTCTAGTTTGTTTCTTCTATGCTATCCTTGTTTTCCACTTTCCTTTATTTGTGGTTCTGCTTTATCTACTATAGTTAGGTCCTAATCACCTCGCTTGGATCGCAAGGTCTGTGTAGACAGTGTATTTATGTAAATCAATGTAAATCAATGTAACTATCTCTCTCTCCATGTATCCACCATTCTACATTGAACTTTGAAGCCCGTTGAGGTCTAGTTCCAGTTTAGGGGGTGAGACTTGTGACGCACCTTTAAGCTGCAACCAGCCCCTGCCATCTAGCCTTCACAGGATGCTCACTCACGGCTCGAAGCAGCCCCATCTCTGAAGCTGCCTCGCTCCAGTGCTTCACTGTCTCATCCTCTAGACTCGGACCCTCACTCTCAGAACGCCACCTATTGAGCAATGAACTCACTAGGCATTGCCCCCCTGTAACCTACTTTGAATATGGGAATATTCATACAGTGCTATTTTATCAGGGAACAATGAGGGTATTTATTTGGCGTTTCGGTGGGCTTTGTGGTAATGCACTGATACTAGGTAGAGCAAATTCTATCCCAATAATATCTTCCCATTGACATATCGGGCTTTGAACCCGGGTCCATTGGATTGCCAGTCCAGTGGCAAGACCACTCCACCAAACCTCCAGTAACTGTTCCTAGAGAGTGTTTTAATAATTGATGAAGAAATGCTCTATGATCAAAAGGAATTCAATATCTGGCTTAAAAGTATAAGAAGTAATAGTTTAGAAAAATATGATGACATTCAGAAATTCATTTCCACTCCCCATTTCGAGGTAAAATATGTAATTGAAGTTTACCGGACTGGGAGCGATGGATATATGTGTTTTTAAATTTAGCATTTTTTTTTTACAATTTATAACAATTAATTTGGTTAGCCAGAGTAATTATCTACAGAAAAACACATGACATTATAATGCTTCATAATCCATGCATTGTATTTACTTCTGTTTCTCCTTGCATCTTCCATCGTATAATTTTGTTTCACGTTTTCTCTTCCTGTTCTATTTAATTGGTCTCATTTCTTCTATCGCCTTCCGTCCCTTGTTCCCTTCATTTCCCTCTGCCCCTTTGGTTCTATTGTATTTCCTTTCTTCTAACTTCTTCCATTTCCTTCCTTTTCATGTTTTTCATTTCCAAGCTTTGTTTCCGCTATCATTCTCCTCTTCCTGATCCTCCACTCTCTTTCTTCACATCAGTTATTCTCCCATCTTTCTATTATCTTGTGTCTCCTTCTACTCCTCGCAGTCTATCATAATCTACAGCTTTCATTTTCATTTCTTTCACCTCCATTTTGTCCCCACTCTTTTCTCTCTTCCATCTCTCTTTCATTTTCTTCCTGATGTATTGCAATTCTTTCCTTTCGTATATCGTCCTCCCCTTCCTTCTTCGTTTAAATGCTATTCCCTTGCTTTCTTCTATCCATTCTAATTTCCGCTTATATCTTCCATTTTCATTATTATTGTCTTCTATCTTTCTAGAGCTCTTCCATGTTCTTCTGTCCTTCTAGAGCTCTTCCATGTTCTTCTATCCTTCTAGAGCTCTTCCATGTTCTTCTATCCTTCTAGAGCTCTTCCATGTTCTTCTATCCTTCTAGAGCTCTTCCATGTTCTTCTATCCTTCTAGAGCTCTTCCATGTTCTTTATCCTTCTAGAGCTCTTCCATGTTCTTCTATCCTTCTAGAGCTCTTCCATGTTCTTCTATCCTTCTAGAGCTCTTCCATGTTCTTCTATCCTTCTAGAGCTCTTCCATGTTCTTCTATCCTTCTAGAGCTCTTCCATGTTCTTCTATCCTTCTAGAGCTCTTCCATGTTCTATCCTTCTAGAGCTCTTCCATGTTCTTCTATCCTTCTAGAGCTCTTCCATGTTCTATCCTTCTAGAGCTCTTCCATGTTCTTCTATCCTTCTAGAGCTCTTCCATGTTCTTCTATCCTTCTAGAGCTCTTCCATGTTCTTCTGTCCTTCTAGAGCTCTTCCATGTTCTTCTGTCCTTCTAGAGCTCTTCCATGTTCTTCTATCCTTCTAGAGCTCTTACATGTTCTTCTGTCCTTCTAGAGCTCTTCCATGTTCTTCTGTCCTTCTAGAGCTCTTCCATGTTCTTCTATCCTTCTAGAGCTCTTCCATGTTCTTCTGTCCTTCTAGAGCTCTTCCATGTTCTTCTGTCCTTCTAGAGCTCTTCCATGTTCTTCTATCCTTCTAGAGCTCTTCCATGTTCTTCTATCCTTCTAGAGCTCTTACATGTTCTTCTGTCCTTCTAGAGCTCTTCCATGTTCTTCTGTCCTTCTAGAGCTCTTCCATGTTCTTCTGTCCTTCTAGAGCTCTTCCATGTTCTTCTGTCCTTCTAGAGCTCTTACATGTTCTTCTATCCTTCTAGAGCTCTTACATGTTCTTCTGTCCTTCTAGAGCTCTTACATGTTCTTCTATCCTTCTAGAGCTCTTCCATGTTCTTCTGTCCTTCTAGAGCTCTTCCATGTTCTTCTGTCCTTCTAGAGCTCTTACATGTTCTTCTATCCTTCTAGAGCTCTTCCATGTTCTTCTATCCTTCTAGAGCTCTTCCATGTTCTTCTATCCTTCTAGAGCTCTTACATGTTCTTCTGTCCTTCTAGAGCTCTTACATGTTCTTCTGTCCTTCTAGAGCTCTTACATGTTCTTCTGTCCTTCTAGAGCTCTTACATGTTCTTCTGTCCTTCTAGAGCTCTTACATGTTCTTCTGTCCTTCTAGAGCTCTTCCATGTTCTTCTGTCCTTCTAGAGCTCTTCCATGTTCTTCTGTCCTTCTAGAGCTCTTACATGTTCTTCTATCCTTCTAGAGCTCTTCCATGTTCTTCTATCCTTCTAGAGCTCTTCCATGTTCTTCTATCCTTCTAGAGCTCTTACATGTTCTTCTGTCCTTCTAGAGCTCTTACATGTTCTTCTGTCCTTCTAGAGCTCTTACATGTTCTTCTGTCCTTCTAGAGCTCTTACATGTTCTTCTGTCCTTCTAGAGCTCTTACATGTTCTTCTGTCCTTCTAGAGCTCTTCCATGTTCTTCTGTCCTTCTAGAGCTCTTCCATGTTCTTCTGTCCTTCTAGAGCTCTTACATGTTCTTCTATCCTTCTAGAGCTCTTCCATGTTCTTCTATCCTTCTAGAGCTCTTCCATGTTCTTCTATCCTTCTAGAGCTCTTACATGTTCTTCTGTCCTTCTAGAGCTCTTACATGTTCTTCTGTCCTTCTAGAGCTCTTACATGTTCTTCTATCCTTCTAGAGCTCTTCCATGTTCTTCTGTCCTTCTAGAGCTCTTACATGTTCTTCTGTCCTTCTAGAGCTCTTCCATGTTCTTCTGTCCTTCTAGAGCTCTTACATGTTCGTCTTTATTAGTTCTACCATGTCCTTTAAGGGGAGATTTCCACTTGAGGGATTTTTTTCTGGATCCCTTTCTATCTCATGTTTAGTCCCATTGCTTTTGATATTCTAAGAAGTTCGCCCCATTAGCTTGGTGATTTTAAGAACTTTTGCCCCATTTCTGTCAATTTTAAGACCTTTCGTGCCATTTAGGTGTCGATTTTATCCTGGCGACCGATAGCGAGCCTGTAATTTATGAGGAACCGGCCTTTGGCCGGGACATTTTTCTACCGAAAAATGTACAAATTTATCTTGAAAGGGGGTCTAGGGGGTGTAATTTTAAGCTTGATGGAATTCTAGGGAACGAACTAAAAACCTCCCCTTAAATCTACCAAATCGTTCTGCTTTCGTTCTATTCCCATCTTCATTAGCTCCTCTCCTCCTGTCTATTAGTACATCACAACATCATTTATAAAGAGCATTACATTTACAGTAGGCATATATTCGCAGTTGGATTTATCATATGCTCAATTCCTAGATAGATACAGTTCTAGTGTAATGACAATAATAAATAATAATAATAATAATAATAATAAAAAATGAATAACAATAATAAATAATAATAATAATAAATTAATAATAATAATAATATTCTATCATCTAAGGTGCCTGCTGTAACTCATTAGCATAGTGCACTCGGCTCACTATATTTAATGTTAATTACTTATGCTTAAAGAGTTACTTAAGAAGAAGCCTAATGAGCTAATGCCCTGTCTAAGTTATCTATATATATATTTGTGTATCTGTTTATCTATCTATCTATCTATCTATCTATGTGTGTATATATTTACCTCATATATCTCTGTTTATTTATCTATCTATTTATCTATCTATCTACCAATCTGCTTCGGTATCTATCTGTTTGTCATCTTATTCCCATCTTTATTACCTCCCCTCCTTCTCTCCATTCTCTCACATTGTCTCCGTCCTCAATAGTCACTGAAGAAAACACCTACAGAGGCAGTTCCCATTCCTGTTTATCTATCTATCTGTATGTCTATCTATGTACCTAGATACCTATTTATCTATCTATAAATCTATCTATCTATCTCCCTCCCTCCCTCCCTATCTCCCCCCCCCTCTCTCTCTCTCTCTCTCTCTCTCTCTCTCTCTCTCTCTCTCTCTCTCTCTCTCTACCTATCTATCTCCCGTATCGTCTCCGCCCACGAGTCAGTGGAGAAGCCTACGGAGCCAACTTGTGCTACCTGTTTACCGGAGAGAGTGGAAAGTTGGTGGTTGTAGAGTTTGATGAAGTGATGGCTGTCTGTCTATCTATCTATCTATTTATCTTTCTCTCTATTTATCTACCTTTGTATATCTATCTATCTACAGTATATATATCTATCTATCTACCGGAGAGAGTGGAAAGCTATACGTGGTTGAATTTGATAAAGTGATGATCAATGTCTATTTTTTCTATTTCTCTACCTATCTATATATATGTATCTACATATTTACCGGGGACAGTGGAGACTTACATGTAGAGTTTGATAAATTGAGTAATGTCCATCTTTCTGCATGTATGTGTATCTATCATGCTGCCTTGCTATCTATTGATCTATTTATACGTCCATTAGTTTTTTTTTAGATATCTTGCTTAATTATAATTTGACGGAAACAGATCGACAAAACACACAATCTCCGTCTGCTTTTGTATGGCGGAAATAAAAACACCCCCACTCCCACCCCCACCCCCACTCCCCCACTGCCACCCACACCCCCACACTCTGACATATATGGCCCGCCCTTTTAAGGGGAGGTATTTAGTTTGTTCCCTAGACCTCCATCAAGCTTAAAATAACACCCCCTTGAGTCCCTTTCAAGATAAATTTGTACATTTTTCGGTAGAAAAATGTCCCGGCCGAAGGCCGATTCCTCTTAAATTACAGGCTCGTTATCGCTCGCCAGGATAAAATCGACACCTGAATTGCACGAAAGGTCTTAAAATTGACGGAAATCGAGCGAAAGTTCTTAAAATCGCCAAACTAATGGGGCGACTGTCTTAAAATCTCAAAAGCAATGGGGCTAAACATGAGGGAGAAAGGGGTCCAGAAAAAAATCCCTCAAGTCGATATCTCCCCTTAACAGGAAGGAATATTTAACAGTAGCACACCACAATAACAACAACAACAACAACAACAACAACAACAACAACAACAACAACAACAACAACACATCCATCAGTCTGTCTGTCACCACCCACACTATTACATACATGGACGTACACACATCACTGTCAGTCACCACCCACGCTACTACATACATGGACGTACACACATCACTGTCTGTCACCACCCACACTACTACATACATGGACGTACACACATCACTGTCTGTCACCACCCACACTACTACATACATGGACGTACACACATCACTGTCTGTCACCACCCACACTACTACATACATGGACGTACACACATCACTGTCTGTCACCACCCACACTACTACATACATGGACGTACACACATCACTGTCTGTCACCACCCACACTACTACATACATGGACGTACACACATCACTGTCTGTCACCACCCACACTATTACATACATGGACGTACACACATTGCTGTCTGTCACCACCCACACTATTACATACATGGACGTACACACATCACTGTCTGTCACCACCCACACTATTACATACATGGACGTACACACATCACTGTCTGTCACCACCCACACTATTACATACATGGACGTACACACATCACTGTCTGTCACCACCCACACTATTACATACATGGACGTACACACATCACTGTCTGTCACCACCCACACTATTACATACATGGACGTACACACATCACTGTCTGTCACCACCCACACTATTACATACATGGACGTACACATCACTGTCTGTCACCACCCACACTATTACATACATGGACGTACACACATTGCTGTCTGTCACCACCCACACTATTACATACATGGACGTACACACATCACTGTCTGTCACCACCCACACTATTACATACATGGACGTACACACATTGCTGTCTGTCACCACCCACACTATTACATACATGGACGTACACACATTGCTGTCTGTCACCACCCACACTATTACATACATAGACGTACACACATCACTGTCTGTCACCACCCACACTACTACATACATGGACGTACACACATTGCTGTCCCTCACGATCTACAGTACAATAACACACGCACACACACACACACACACACACACACACACACTCACCATTATACACACCAACGTACACACATAACACGTCCACATTTATAAACACACCTAATGCCACATAAACACACACAATGTAACCACACGTACATAAATACAAACGCACATACAAGCAAATACTTAACATATACAAAACGCACACACAATTAACACTCATGTACAGCCTATTGCGTTAGAGGGAGATGTGTTTTTCCTAGACCCCCTCCTCCCTCATGTTTATCACCAATAATTTTGATGTTTTAAGACGTTCCTTCCATTATTGTGGCGATTTTAAGACTTTTTGCACCTTTCTTTGTCAATATAAAGACCTTTCGTGCCATTAAGGTGTCGATTTCTTCCTGGCGAGCGATAGCGAGCTTATAGTTCTAAGATGAATCGGCCTTAGGCCTGGACAATTTTCTACCGAAAATTTACAAATTTATCTTGATGGGGGGGGGGGGGTCTAGGGTGTGTTTTTGTAAGCTTGGTGGAGGTCTAGGGTGTGTTTTTGTAAGCTTGGTGGAGGTCTAGGGTGTGTTTTTGTAAGCTTGATGGAGGTCTAGGGTCATAGTATACTGAAAGCTGCCACACAACCCACTTGGGCTTGAACCCTGGACATTATTGATCAACAGGCGATAGTGCTATACCAACCACACCACGTCGGCCATGACAAGAGTTGTTGCAACCTGATAACCAACCCTTACCCAGGAGATCATTGGGGTCGACATACTGACGAGACATCAGTTAACCCCTTCAGTACCGGTGCCGTTCTTTTGACTGTACTCCGGTTACTATTAAACGATGTTATTCGGTTTATAAAGGACCTAAACCAATTAACAGTTTTTGTGCTATCTCACTTAAGGGGGGTGACCTGTTTTTTGTTATTTCTGTCCTTTTCTCTCTTTCTCTGGCTTGTATCCATTCGGCCCCATTCAGCCAACTATTTTAAGACGTTTATCCCCATCTAGGTGTCGATTTTTTCCTGGCGAGCGATAGCTCGCCAGCTCGCCGGAGAAATTTTTCTATCGAAAAATGTACAAATTTAGCCTGCTGTCAAACAAAAATAAAAAATATGCTGGCTCGCTACCACTCACCAGTAAAAAACCTGGATGGGGATAAACGTCTTAAAACAGTAGGCTGAATGGGGCCAAATGGATACAAGCCAGAGAAAGATAGAAAAGGACAGAACAAGAACAGGTCACCCCCCTTAACCCTTTTTACTACCACAGATCCTTTCTTAAACTACACAACATCAGGTAAATACAGGTCAACTATAATAACAAAAGAGACGTCGCCGGTACCGAAGGGGTTAATTATATAAGTTGTATTCTCCAATGTCTACCAGTGAAGTATAGAGGCAGAAGAAGGGTGTCAAACCGCAGCAATTGTGTTTGAAGACTTGAATTAATAAGAGAAGGAATACAAGGACATTACGATGAAATAGCATTGTTTTGCCCACTGTGTAACATCCAAGGAGATAATCTGAACTTTAAACCACAATTTGTATCTTTGCATACATAATACATACATAATACATACATAATACATACGTAATACATACATAATACATACGTAATACATACGTAATACATACATAATACATACGTGATACATACATAATACATACATAATACATACGTAATACATACATAATACATACATAATACATACGTAATACATACATAATACATACGTAATACATACATAATACATACGTAATACATACATAATACATACATAATACATACATAATACATACGTAATACATACATAATACATACGTAATACATACGTAATACATACATAATACATACATAATACATACATAATACATACATAATACATACATAATACATACATAATACATACATAATACATACATAATACATACATAATACATACATAATACATACATAATAATAATATAAAACTACAAATAATGGACTCTGCTTTTGTTTGACACCCACCCTGATCTGAGGCAGGACTCAGTAAGTGGAGATATACATACATAATACTCAAATCAAACAATGCCACTCGAGAAAAATCCCCCACAATCCCGGTTGGTTGCATAGAATATGTATACACAAATATGAACATACATACGGGAGCTTTTTGTTCAATTCCTCATAAATATACGGACTGGAGTATTGTGTCCATTTCCTAAAAAAAAAAAAAAAAAAAAAAAAAAATATATATATATATATGCCCCTTCTGTTCAATTCCTAAAAAAAAACAAATGGGAGCCTTCTGTCCAATTACTCACTACGAACACATGAGAGCCCTTATTATTTTGATCCTCACATGATACTAATATAAATAGAGTCAGAGCTCGAGAAATGAAGAGGCTATTATACAAAACATTACTGAAAAGGGTCTAGTACTAATTAGATGTGATGACTGGAGCTGAAGGAGGAGAGATTGGAAGGGTCCTTGTGAATATTGTATGACCTCAAGGCATTGTGAAGGCTGGTTGAGAGGAGGGAGCATAAATAGAAACTATTCAAGGCATTGTGAAGGCTGGTCGAGAGGAGGGAGCATAACTAGAAACTAGTCAAGGGCCCAGAGCTAGAACGGCCTGTGAAATTTCAGTGCAAGAGTTACATAAAGTTACATTGATACACAGACTGCACAGGCCTTGCAGTTCCTACTAGGCAGTCCGGGGGAAAAACAAAAACAAAAAAACATGTTAAGTGGATGGTAAAGCATTTTTTTTTTTTTGTTTTTTTTTTTTTTTATTACTATATTTAGGCCTTTTGCTTGGCTTTTCACATCCCTATTAACATCCTAACATACTGAATTGACGTCACTGGCTTTCGTAGCACTAGGGACACCGGTTATTTCCAGTTAATTGATGCATTATCTTAACATAGCCATTTTATGACATTGACACTTCATGTTATCAACCCTAAAAAAAAAAAATGAAAAATGTCTAATGTTCAGAAATACGAATTCATTTTAAAGCATAATGTGAAAGGATTACATACAAAGGCTGTAGCTTCAACGAGAGAACATTTTATAATCCAACATCCCGAATTCGCTGAAGGGATTTAGCCTGAAATAGTTCACGGCCTTTCACTGGAAGTTAATGTTGATATTGAACGTGTGTGTGTGTGTATGTGTGTGTGAGTGTGTGTGTGTGTGTGTGTGTGTGTGTGTGTGTGTGTGTGTATTTATATGTGTGTGTGTGTATGCATGTATGTATGTATGTGTGTGTGTTGTATGTATGTATCTGTGTGTGTGTGTGTGTGTGTGTGTGTGTGTGTGTGTGTGTGTGTGTGTGTGTGTGTGTGTGTGTGTGTGTGTGTGTGTGTGTGAGTGTGTGTGTGTGTGTGTGTTGTGTGTGTGTGTGTGTGTGTGTGTATGCATGTATGTATGTATGTGTGTGTGTGTATGTATGTATCTGTGTGTGTGTGTGTGTGTGTGTGTATGTGTGTGTGAGTGTGTGTGTGTGTGTGTGTGTGTACTACAGCATCAATCAACAGCCAACCTAATAACACTCTACCAAATAAAGGTAACATTCTACTGAACATGTGTGTGTGTGTGTGTGTGTGTGTGTGTGTGTGTGTGTGTGTGTGTGTGTGTGTGTGTGTGTGTGTGTGTGTGTGTGTGTGTGTGTGTGTGTGTAATTAAGGGGGTAGTGGCATTTTTTGGGAGTCCATTCATTTATGTATTTATTTGTTTTATAATAACCTCGCCAAACCTCCATCAAGCTTAAGGGGAGATTTCCACTTGAGGGATTTTTATCTGAACCCCTTTCTCCCTCATGTTTAGCCCCATTGCTTTTGATATTTTAAGACGTTCGCCCCATTAGTTTGTCGATTATAAGAACTTTCACCCCATTTCTGTCAATTTTAAGACCTTTCGTGCCATTTAGGTGTCGATATTTTCCTGGCGAGCGATAGCGAGCCTGTAATTTAAGAGTAAGCGGCCTTCGGCCGGGACATTTTTCTACCGAAAAATGTACAAATTTATCTTGAAAGGGGGTCTAGGGGGTGTTATTTTAAATTTGATGGAGGTCTAGAGAACATACTAAAAACCTCCCCTTAAAGAGCACCGGCTAGACCCCCTTCAAGATAAATTTGTACATTTTCCTCATGGAATTACAGGCTCGCTATCACTCGCCTGGAAAAATAAATCGACACCTAAACGGCACGAAAGACATTTGTATTGACACAGAAATGGAGCGAAAGGTTTCAAAATCGCTAAACTAATGGAACGATCGTCTTAAAATCTCAAAGCTAATGGAAGTAAACATGAAGGAGGAAGAGCAGCTATCTCCCTCTTAAGGGGAGATTTCCACTTGAGGGATCTTTTTTTCTTGACTCCTTTCGCCCTCATGTTTAGCCCCATTGCTTTTCTAATTTCAAGACGTTCGCCCCATTAGTTTGACGATTTTAAGAACTTTCGACCCATTTCTGTCAATTTTAAGACCTTTCGTGCCATTTAGGTGTCGATTTTATCCTGGCGAGCGATAGCGAGCCTGTAATTTAAGAGGAACCGGCTTTCAGCCGGGACATTTTTCTACCGAAAAATGTACAAATTTATCTTGAAAGGGGCTCAAGGGGGTGTAATCTTAAGCTTGATGGATATCTAGCGACCAAACTAAACTCCTCCCCTTAACCCCTTCAGACTCATATGACGCAGAGGTTGCCAGATTAGCAATAAGAAATAGAGTTCTCTCACTCTTATAATTACCTCTCCAAAGTTAGTTTTCTGCCCACAGCTAACTCAAAGACAACTGCAGAGGTTGAAGTAACTAAACTATAGGTTTGTAAATACCCCTGATGGTAACAAAGGCTTTAAAGTATCCCTAATAGGCTCAAAATCGCGTCATATGTTAGGAGAGGGTTAAGGACGCCACTAAGCACGGGTATCACACGGGACCTTTGGGCGGCAATTTTCGATGGTCAACACTTTTCCGGCAATTTTTTTTTTTTGGGGGGGGGGATATTTTGTGTTGGTATTAGAAACTCGACTGAAGCTTTGTTTCGCTCCATTAGTTTGGCGATATTAAGACTTTCCACCTAATTTGTTTTATGATTACAAGGCGCTTAACAAAAATTCGGGTGTCGACTTTTGTCTAGGCCTCGTATCAGGGGAAACCGGCCTCGGGTGGGGGGTGGGGGGGAGGGGATTTTTCTATCGATAAATGTATAATGTAACATGCAGGGTTGCAGGGGTGGAATGTTTTTTATTTATTTTTTTATTTATTATTATTTTTTTTTTATTGACGGGGGTCGGAGGAGGCATTGTTTATATGCTAGTGGCAAACTAAAGGATAGGTTAGAAAACAAAAGTATTATCAAAACTCCTATTAATCAATAATTAAACCAGAGCCCCAAAATAAAGTCCCTAATGACAGAAGGTGAGCTATATAGGTTAGTGCCAACGAACCTGACAATATTCTTGACCCCTTAAGGGGAGATCTCCACTTGAGTGATTTTTTTCTTGGCCCCTTTCTCCCTCATGTTTAGCCCCATTGCTTTTGATATTATAAAACGTTTGCCCCATTAGTTTAGCGATTTTAAGAACTTTCACCCCATATTAAGACCTTTCGTGCAATTCAGGTGTCGATTTTATCCTGGCGAGCGATAGCGAGCCTGTAATTTAAGAGGAACCGGCTTTCAGCCGGGAAATTTTTCTACCGAAAAATGTACAAATTTATCTTGAAAGGGGGTCTAGGGAGTGTAATTTTAAGATTGATGGAATTCTAGGGAACGAACTAAAAACCTCCCCTTAACTTCTTATAACTCAAAATGAATGAAAGCAATCGGGCTGACATTTATATAATTTAGGAAGAGTCCACCAGGAAATAGGTGTGGGTATTTACAGCCAGTTTTGCTCATGGTCCTTTTGAGTTACGAAGAGGTCAGGGATCGAGATGTTTGTCAAGTTCGTTGGCGCTACTTATAGTGTTAAGGGGAGATCTCCACTTGAGGGATTTTTTTCTTGGCCCCTTTCTCCCTCATGTTTAGCCCCATTGCTTTTGATATTATAAAACGTTTGCCCCATTAGTTTAGCGATTTTAAGAACTTTCACCCCATATTAAGACCTTTCGTGCAATTCAGGTGTCGATTTTTATCCTGGCGAGCGATAGCGAGCCTGTAATTTAAGAGGAACCGGCCTTTGGCCGGGACATTTTTCTACCGAAAAATGTACAAATTTATCTTGAAAGGGACTCAAGGGGGTGTAATTTTTAGCTTGATGGAGGTCTAGGGAACAAACTAAATACCTCTCCTTAACCATTCCCTTTAATGTGGTGTTATTTATCAGTTTATTCTAGATATAATTGGACATTTTAAATAATCAGGAAGGCCCTCTGGAAATCACGGCGAAAGTTGGAAGAGATATATTTTATTATTTTTGTAAGTCATTCTAAAGCTGAATAACATTGTCGAAGGTTAGTCAGAATACAATTATTATGACACCATCCTTGTAAAAGCAGTATAGTATCGTGTGTATTATGTGGGGGCGCTCGCTATGGCCTTGGCCTTGCTCGGGACCTTGGGGGCTCTTCGGCCAGACAGCCTGGGGAACAACAAACATTATATTTTGACTATCAAGAGGCGATTTTAACAGGAAGGTATCAAAGGTATTAAATTATTAGCATACCCAACTTGATTTTCTTTACCTGCATTATACTTAAGGAGAGGTATTTAGTTTGTTCCCTAGACCTCCTTCAAGCTTAAAATTACACCCCCTTCAGTCCCTTTCAAGATAAATTTGTACATTTTTCGGTAGAAAAATGTCCCGGCCGAAGGCCGGTTCCTCTTAAATTACAGGCTCGCTATCGCTCGCCAGGATAACATCGACACCTGAATTGCACGAAAGGTCTTAATATGGGGTGAAAGTTCTTAAAATCGCTAAACTAATGGGGCAAACGTTTTATAATATCAAAAGCAATGGGGCTAAACATGAGGGAGAAAGGGGTCAAGAAAAAAATCCCTCGAGTGGAGATCTCCCCTTAATCTTCATAATGTATACCTTTTAATCCATGTATTTGATATTCGTGTATGTATTTATATATTTAGTAAACCTATTATAATGTACATATTTAGTAAACCTTTTATTATGTATATTTTTACAGTGTAGCCGCCGCGAAATCTGTATAAAATATTTGAAGCAAGTGCCTAATGCCTCCCCACCTCTGTAAAAAGATGTTCCTCCTTTCACAATAGATGTTGCATAATTGCTTTAGCGAAGAGAATGCTAATTATAATCGTCCAGCTAAGCTCACCGTGTTTGGGTTTTTTTTACCCGCTTGAAATAAAAGAAGGCCTTGGGAAGTTTCGGCGTTTTTTGTTGCAGTAATTGTTGTTGGCAGTTGTTCGCTTTCGTAGTGTTGTTGTTTTCAAGGCGGCTTTATTTGCTTAGTTCATAAAGGTTATGTATATATATATATATATATATATATATATATATATATATATATATTTGTTTATAAACATAAGTTTATATAATAAAGATTTAAGGGGAGGTTTTTAGTTTGGTCCCTAGATATCCTTCAAGCTTAAGATTACACCCCCTTGAGCCCCTTTCAAGATAAATTTGTATATTTTTCGGTAGAAAAATGTCCCGGCTGAAAGCCGGTTCCTCTTAAATTACAGGCTCGCTATCGCTCGCCAGGATAAAATCGACACCTAAAAGGCACGAAAGATTTTAAAATTGACAGAAATGGGTTGAAAGTTCTTAAAATAGTCAAAATAATGGGGGCAAACGTCTTAAAATTAGAACAACAATGGGGCTACACATGAGGGAGAAAGGAGTCAAGAAAAAAATCCCTCAAGTGGACATCTCCCCTTAATGGTTAGCTGTTTTGTTTTTAACATAAATCAGTTTCTATAAAATGACTTAATTTGCAAATAACATTTGATTGAGCAAATTAGCTTTTACTCTTTAGGTTTAGCATGACGTGTTGTTTAATTGTACATTCTAACACGTATTTGTAACATTAAATGTGAATTACGACTTTCAAAACATTATTTGACTATTATGGTCTCCTGCCTGCATTACACCTCTAAATTACAGTAATAACACATTGCCGAAATAACAAAGTTGATGGTTAGGTATATTTGTGACCATTAATATTAAGGGGAGACTGACCGTTTGTTTGGTCTATTAATTTATTTATTCATATATTTTTTTTTAGTTTCCTCCCTAGACCTCCATCAAGCTTAGAAGAAGAAAAAACCTAGGCCCCCCCCCCCCCTTCAAGATAAATTTGTAAATTTTTCGGTAGAAAAATGCCTCGTAAAATTGCAGGCTCGCTATCGCTCGCCAGGAAATAATCGACACCTAAATGGCACGAAAGGTCTTAAAATTGACAACGAAATGGGGCGAAAGGTGTTAAAATCGCCAAACTAATGGGCAGAACGTCTTATAATCTCAAAACTAGTGGGGCTAAACATTAGGGAGAAGGGGGTCCACAATAACGGTCTGCCTCCCCTTAACTACGGCATAATGTTGGCAATACTACTGCCTGTCACGTGACCGTAACATAACAATGGAATATATGTAACAGTGTATTCTGGCTGTTATTGTCCATTTTATTTATTTATTTATATATATATATATATATATATATATATATATATATATATATATATTTATTTTTTAAACAGAAAAGTTGCCTATAACGATTGTGTCCCCCAACTTCAAAAGAGTGACAGTGACAAATTCAGGGGATGTTGAGGCCAAACTGTCTGGACACACGAAGTTTAAGGCAGTTTAAGTCATAGAAAGAAGGAAAAACTGATTAAGGGCGAGAGTTCCAGAGTTCACTTGATAAGTAGAAGAAAAACCGAGAAACTTTGCCAATTCTTAGGTTGGAGAGCTGGACAGAATAGGAGGGACACTGTGTTGAAAGGCGGGCGCCCCGCACTAGCCGCAAGGGAGGGGATATGCACTGAGAGAGCACTGAAGAACACTAATTGTTGTAATGGAAGAGTGAAAGAGATGCAACATATCAGTGTAGAGAAAAATAACGTAGGGATCTAGCGAGAGGAAGTGAGTTGATGAGGTGAAATGCTTTTGACTTTATTCTTTCGAGAGTGCGGTATGGGTGGAACCTCCCCACACATGCGAACAATACTCGAAACATGGGCGCATTGTGCCCCTATACAGAACAAGAAGTTGTGCGGGGCTGAAAAACTCACGGAGATGGTTTAGCACACCAAACTTCTGGGAAGTTGTTTAGTAAGAGTGGTATTATGATCTTTCCAAGAAAGGTTAGATGAAAAAGATACATCAGGAATATTGCGATAAGATGAATGAAGGGTTGATTTGAGTATTGTTGAAGAGTAAGTGATTGTCTTGTGGAAGATTGCGACGGGTAGCTAGAAGAAACAATTGGGTCTTGGAGGCATTGAAAGTAACAGTTTAACTGTTTTGAGCCACGGCTGAATTAGGGTTCCTCCACAGGGTCATTGTTGGTCGAGCGGCCGTTTAAAGTTGAGGGACTGTTCTGGGCAGAGGGGTCGTTTGGGCCGTGAAGCTAAAAATGTTTTGGGTTGCGACCGAATTGGGTCATGCTGTCGAATAGGGTAAGTGATCGACTCTGCACCATCTCCAAGTCTGATCCAACTCTACAGTAGTCGAAGAACCAAAATAAATACAAAATAAATAAATAATAATAATTAAAATACAAACACAGTCTGCCGAGTATTAATACACATTCTGCTGGATTACCCAGAGGAAAGACAATATAATAAATACATTGAAGTGACTCGGCCTGTATAACCTGGAGAAAAAAAAAAAAAAAAAATCCAGGCCATCTCCTTCACCATAGCGACAACACCATTATGTTCGGGAATGACTTTTAAGGGGACCGGCCTGCTTTTTCTCCCTTGGTTTTATCCATTCGGCCCTATTCAGCCAACTGTTTTAAGACGTTTATTCCCAAGCAGGTGTCGATTTTTTCCTGGCGAGCGACAGCGAGCCAGCTTTGTATGGAGAAATCCGGCTTCGCCGGAGAGATTTTTCTATCGAAAAATTTACAAATTTAGCTTGCTGTCAAACAAAAATATATATATATGCTGGCTCGCTACCGCTCGCCAGTAAAATATTGACACCTGGATTGGGGTAAACGTCTTAAGACAGTAGGCTGAATGGGGCCGAATGGATGAAAGCCAAAGAGAGAGCGAGAGAAAGAGAACAAAAGCAGGTCAGTCCCCTTAACTTCGGGGGAACAGTTCTTGGAAAACCGCTCTATAGTTCTTCAACAAGGACCAAAACAAACCCCTTTACATCTACCTTCCATAACCTTATAAATGATCTCCAATACTCCCACCTTGATCTATATTTCTGGTTCTACGCTGCAGGGGGAGGGGAGGATGGCGTCAATATTCTCAGGGATATATTATCAAAACGTGAGGGATATTGAAGGATGTGTTTGTTTAAGAGGACATGGGCCGTTTTTCTGGACCAATTTCTTCCTCATGTTTAGCCCCATTAGTTTTCAGATGTTAAGATGTTTGCCCCATTAGTTTTCAGATGTTAAGAGGTTTGCCCCATTAGTTAGTTGATTTTAAAACCTTTCGCCCCATTTCTTCGTCAATATTTAGACCTTTCGTGCTATTTAGGTGTCGATTTTTCCCGGGACATTTTTCTACCGAAATTTGTTGTACAAATTAATCTAGAAGGGGGATCTAATGGAAGTTTTTTTTTTTAAATTTGATGGAGGTCTAGGGAGAAAACTAGACAAATAACGAATACATGCACAAATCGCCCCCAAAAAGTGAACCATCTCCCCTTAAAGGAGGATTCGTGAATGTGGGGCCCTTGTCGCGCGGCATTGTTAATACAGACACCTTTGGCGCCCCTCCCTCCCTCCCCCCCCCTCCCCTCCACCCTTTGTCCTACATTCCTCCTATTCACCTATCCCCTCTCACCCCCTAAACAACCCCCATCGCTCCCCTCCCTCCCTCCTCTATTCGTGTGTCGACGGCCTCAGAGAGAGAGAGAGAGAGAGAGAGAGAGAGAGAGAGAGAGAGAGAGAGAGAGAGAGAGAGAGAGAGAGAGAGAGAGAGAGAGAGAGAGAGAGAGAAAAAAGAGAGAGAGAGAGAGAGAGAGAGAGAGAGAGAGAGAGAGAGAGAGAGAGAGAGAGCAGGGAAAATCGCAGGCAAATATAGATCCGCTAGAAACAAGTGATATGCCAAAAATAAACAAAAACACACAAATTAACGTCACCACCACGTACAATCTATTTCCTATAAATATATACTATACCATAATACATAGAATAAATGAAGAACAAAAGAAAATATCTCTCTTTTAAACCAGGGGTGCTTATTGTGCTCGTGTCTAGTTCTAGAATATATAAAGACAAAAAATCCAGCAATGCTTTAATTTATCTATCTATAGCTCATTATAACAGGCATTTCCCTATATCTCTCTCTACTTTACTGTCCTATTCTTCTACTATAAACTGTCCCTGTCTAGCAGTATTAAGGCCGGACCACCTGGTAGGGAACGCAAGGTCTGTGTGGTCTTAGTATCTGTGTAACTCTGTGTAACTCTCTCTCATCTTACTCAGGTCTGGAAGTGGCCTGGTGTTGTAAAATCAATTATCGTCCCACCTGACACTCAGCGAACCCTGGACGGAGGATAACCTCGTTAGGGCCTGGCATTATGACGCTCAACTCTTCTGACGGATAGTTAATAGAAAAGCTAGGATATAACTTTAGCTCTATATTACATAATTATATCCATCCATTTTTCTGCTGTATTTATGTACAATTACTGACACGCCTGTAGTGTTGGCTCAGGAGTTCAGATGCGCTACCGATGTACCAGCCCAACAGGATATATACACAGTATAATAAATGCATACAGCATATGACTTTCAGTGACATAAGGTGGGTGCCGGTGGAGTGGGGGGGATGATGGTTGGGCAGGGTTTTTGTCCCAACACCTCATATTTGTTGGTGGGTCTGTGTCAATAAACTGTGCCCGGCCCACCACACTAGATCGACCCTCTTGACGAACATTGGGCACAACCCCTAAGACCCCTGTGTTTGGGCTAGGAAGTGTGTCTGGCCCTCTTAGGCCAACATTTTATTTGGGACCCCTGTGATTGTGCTCGGAAGTGTGTCGGGCCTTCTGGTCCAACTTATTTTTTGGGGTAGACACAGAGGTGAAAATGTTTCACAACCCCGATGATGTACTCCAGAATTAGATAATATCCAAGGGGCTATGTTTTTTTTTGTTTTTTTGGAATATCATAATAATCTTGGATGATGGCTGACTGCCCCTTCCATCTGGAGAACAATGGTGATTGTGAATTGACATTACAACCTTCTCTGAGGTGAGGCAGCAGTGAGGTCAATAGAGAAGGTTACCAGTAGGCCTACTACTGTTCTGGATGTAGCAATACCTACTGCTTTAGGCAGGGGATGTGGTAATTTGTCCTTTCTAGTTTCCTCAGTGCTGGGGAGGTTACTCAAATTGATGCTTGTATACTGCTGGTAAGACTAAAGCACATGCTAGGCTTTGTATATCTTATTACAGTGTATGCTCCTATTGAGAAGACTGATGTACAGGACAAAGATTTTTAGAATGACAAACTCGATTCTATTGTCAACCATTGTCATGCTTGGTACACTAATTGGTCAACGTATTTAATGACATTGGCAGGGCAGAGTATAAGAGATATGTAGTTCCTCATACCTCTTGTATCAGGAAAGTCAATAGTACTCTCTTCCTGAACTTTGTAATGTCAAAGAAGCTAAATATGGCAGGATCCTGGTTCTAAACACTGAACATACTTTCCTGTAATTGGTATTCCAATGCTGGCAATGCTGGCAATGCTGGCAATGCTGGCAATGCTGGCAATGCTGGCAATGCTATAAAAGGGATTGACCAAATTCTTGTGGATACTTGAAGAATGTTATGGTGTAAAGGAGTGCTAGGTTTTTTGCTACTGGCCACAGGCTCATAGTTCTTACCCTAAGGCTGCACTTCAAAACTGATAACATTTCATAATGTAACCCTCAGGTTAGTGTGTACAGCAGTTTGCAGTGATGGTCTCAAATCAGTTTGAAGAGCTTGGTTCCCTACAGGACCCTATGGAACTGGGAAACCTTCAACT
Source organism: Paralithodes platypus (assembly GCA_032716605.1). Classification (NCBI taxonomy): domain Eukaryota; kingdom Metazoa; phylum Arthropoda; class Malacostraca; order Decapoda; family Lithodidae; genus Paralithodes; species Paralithodes platypus. The sequence goes on along the minus strand of CM064516.1, from coordinate 37,517,086 downwards.
GTCAAGCACTTGGGGCAGCTGTTGAATGTATGGGAGTTAAGCCAAGTTTAAGGAGGGGCATTTACTGGGCGATAGAGTGAACGTTATAGTGCAAGAGTCATGCTCTAAGACTGACTGGAGACTAGGTCCCATAGAGTGCACTGTCCTGTATACCAAAGCCCTCCTGGAGAAGGAGAGGGATGTCAGGGGAACATGCTCATTAGGTTTATGGCCATTTATTTGCAAATGAGCTTGGGCCTGGTTAGTGAGCCCTGAAGAACATCTACTATAAATATGCCTCCCAAGGTAACTAAGTTTGTATGGCCGATGGCACAGTCACATCAGGTGATAATGAGGGTAGGATCTGCTGGACTGTGTAATTTGAGCCGCTGTACATGGCTGCTTCTCCCAGTAGACATATTCAAGAAGTAAATAATCAGCCATCGGTTTTTGATTCGTTAATCAGCGACGACTCGGCCTTCGTTGCCGAGGTTAAAGAGCTTATGGTTAGCCTGAAGTGTGGCATTTCTGGAACACTTTTTGCAGTATATAACAATCTCGAAATGGTGCGTAACTCAGTGCATCATGGGACTCTGTGGAAGCTTAATAAATTCTTTGGAATACCTGCAGCAATAATTAACACTTTACTTAATTCAGGTGTTGACTTTTTCTGGGAGTGATAGCAAGCCTGCAATTATAATTAGCTTTTACCTGGGATATGTTTGTGTAATTTAGTTTCAAAGACCAAACTATTAATATCCTGTACCAGCATTGCCGAATGTTTGTTATGGGTATGGACATTTTTGAGTGTAAAGAGAGGCTAATGATACCAGTGGCACCAACATGGCGGAGGATGGCCGATCTCTGGTACTACAGGGTCTCTAGTCCTGAGAAGTTATCGGGGAAAAAAAAAATGCCCTACTGAATCCGCCTTAACCTATGGAATACGAAGGTCCTCTCGGAAGCCAGCCAGCCACGGTATTTAAACGTGTAAAAATAACCCTTCATAAACCATGCCATTGTCGGGAAATGTCTGAAGTTTAGGCGACACATAGAAAGTAGTGGCATCTCTCCATACCGCATCCTCCACTCCTTCCCCCCTTTATACCCCACTTCCCCTCCTTCCCTCAACTTGGCCTTTTATTTTGCACGTGTTCTAGCAGTTCATGGGTTAATCCTCTACAGTATAGTGTGAGGTGAATCTTTTTTGGACCCTCCCTGTTTCACTCCATAGATTTTAAGACATCTCACCTCATTATTTTAGCGATTATAATACGCTTTACTCCATTCAGCTGTCGATGCTTTTTGGGCGAGCTATAATTATACCAGCAAACCAGCAATGTAGCAGACACTGGCTTTCGATCAGTCTTTTTTCTACCGAAGAATGTACATATTTAGCTTGAAAGGGTCTGGGTGGCGTTTTATAGTTTGACAAGGACCAGGGGAGGCGAAACTAAATATACATTTATCAAAAATGGAAGCAATCAAATTACTCGAAAATATTTAAACAAAGTATCTAAGTAACCCAAAAGTAGTCGCACAGATGGCGTTACGCTCCCCCATAGCACCTCGCACCCCTCCCCCCCTGCCCTTAATTAGTGACCATGTAATAAACAGAGAACAGACAACTTCCGCCATAGTGGTGCCACTCGTGTCATAAGCTTCTATTTACACGTACACTATAACCAAACTCATAATAAACATTGTGGTACAGGATATAGCTTACTGTATAGTTTAGTCTTTGGTTATAATAAATTATATATGATAAACACATATAATATCACTCAGTTGTTCGATATTTAATGCCCCAAAATGGCGTCCAAAGTAAAAGTTGTCCACTCTCTGTTACCATAGGAAAATCTACCCCTTCCCACCCGTCTCCCGCCAACATAAACAGAGAGAAAGTTTTGTCATTAAGTGAGATGCTAATTGAGGTAAATAGAGAGATTCAGGACTGTGCTTACTAGTCCTAATGTGTGTGTGTGTGTGTGTGTGTGTGTGTGTGTGTGTGTGTGTGTGTGTGTGTGTGTGTGTGTGTGTGTGTGTGTGTGTGTGTGTGTGTGTGTGTGTGTGTGTGTGCGTGTGTGTGTGTGTGTGCGCGAAAATTACGGCCGATTTTTCATTTATTTGTTGGTCGAAATTTCTATCCATGGTTCAGTTGCTGCGTGATTATTGCGAGTAACCCTTTTAGTCTTGAAGTAAGTTTCTTCCTGATAGTCGCTGGCTATCAGTAGACGGTTTTATTCAACTTTGGAAGGACATTTGGAAGTCAAAGAGCAAATTGATATCGTTTTTACCCCTTTGATACCTGAAGACTCTTCCAAAACTAAGTAAAATAGTTTAATGTTAACTATGCAATAACACGAAAATGTGCGTCCTAATACTCATTGCTATCATGTATTACGATAAACAACAACCAGCACACGATATCACATACAAATACTGCCATCTCTCCCTCTCTGCCCACCCCAAACTATCTTCCAGAAGCACATCCATACTCATATATCTCGCCGTTCCATCCAATCGCTCAAAGCCAACACGCAGCTGCAGGCACGACCTCCTGAAATCCGTCCTTCTGAGTCCTCCCTTCCTTACGAGGACAGAGTAAATCTGGCCAGGCTGAGATGTGGGCACCATCCAGCTTTTCTGAGCTATCAGAAGAGACTGGATCACTCCGTCGTCGACACCTGCCCAGGAAGCGACACAACACCCCATGCTATTAAACACATCATAGAAGACTTCATTCCACACAATCACTTACGCCAACAAAATACTCTACACTTCTTAAGAGCCCTGTGGAAAAGCCCGATCGCGGCCATGACCTTCCTTAGGGACTAATGGCTGTTCGGCCAGGCAGCCTAGGGAACGACAACAACACAACAACAACAACAATTACCGCTCCACTTTTGCAATGAAACATCTGGTAGAATATGACACCAAAATTGAGAAAAACCCCTGCATACTCGTACTAATATCCATGATACTGAAAGCACGCATTTGAACACGACCCTGCAAAAATCTTTATACACATGATATCTTACTAAATTAAGTAATTATGTTGAGGGTTTCAGTTGGTCAATTTACACGAATGACCAAGAAAACACTGTTGCCAAAGGAATAAAGCTTAAGGGGCTAGTGGCCTGTTTTTTGGTCTATTAATTCATGTATTCATATATTTTGTTTTTAGTTTCCTCGCTAGACCTCCATCAAGTTTAGAAAAACATCTCCTGGTGTACATTTTTCGGTAGAAAAATTTCCCGGCCGAAGGCCGGTTACTCTTAAAATTACAGGCTCACTATCGTTCGCCAGGACAAAATCGACGCCTAAATGGCACGAAAGGTCATTAAATTGACAACGAAATGTGGGTAAAGGTATAAAAATCGCCAAACTAATGGGCCTAACATCATCCAATCTGAACACTAATGGGCCTAACATCATCCAATCTGAACACTAATGGGCCTAACATCATCCAATCTGAAAACTAATGGGCCTAACATCATCCAATCTGAACACTAATGGGCCTAACATCATCCAATCTGAACACTAATGGGCCTAACATCATCCAATCTGAACACTAATGGGGCTCAGCATTAGGAAGAAGAAGAGGGACCAGAAAAACGGCCCATGTCCCCTTAATAATAGCCTGGGCTCTAATAATAAACACACTAAGCACTTCTTGGCAATAGCCCCATTACAAAGAGTCGTAAAGAAGGATTCCCCTGAGAGTAGGAGGCATGCGAAGACGATTATGGCAATATGGATGGACTTAACGAACACTGAGGAACACTTTTTTTATTTTTTATATCATCGGATATATATATATATATATATATATATATATATATATATATATATACGGTATATATATATATATACTGTATACATTAATTTATTTTAATGTTTTATATTTTTTTTTCAGGAAGAAATTGAGAGAGTCGTAGGGTTGTTGAGAGTTTTTTTAACTTACCCTTTTAAACTCTACAGTTGCCCACACGAATATTTATGCACTCCTATATGTTATGTAGGCCTATACAAGGAAATATAGTATGATTGAGTTAGAATCTTACATAGTAATGTAGTAGTTAATTCATTTGATCAATTGATGGTTTTATAGCGCATTATTTGTTTAAGTAAATCACATGAATTTGATTTTTATACATAATATCATGGTGTGCGGTCACTCACCTGTACAGTCGTGGTCAGGAGTGCCTGTACATGTGAAGGAGCTGCAAATATGATGTACTGGCCAAGTAATTTGATAAACTGAACGAGCCACAAAGATTAAATTACTGGGATTCCCTTTATTATTGTTCACTATTTCTCATATGCCATTAGAAGGTGTTTCCTTCAATCTATCTTTCAATCTATCAATCTATTCAATCTATCTTTCAATCTATTCAATCTATCTTTCAATCTATTCAATCTATCTTTCAATCTATTCAATCTATCTTCAATCTATCTTTCCCTTAATATACGCCTTAAGGGGAGGCAGACCGTTTTTCTGGACCCCCTTTTCCCTACTGTTTAGCCCCACTAGTTTTGAGATTATAAGACGTTTGCCCCATTAGTTAGTCGATTATAAGACCTTTCGCCCCATTTCTTCGTCAATATTTAGACCTTTCGTGCTATTTAGGTATCGATTTTTCCCTGGCGAACGATAGTGAGCCTGTAATGTTGGAAGAGCCGGCCATCGGCCGGGAAATTTTTCTACCGAAAAATGTACAAATTAATCTAGAAGGGGAATCTAATGAATGTTTTATTAAAATTTGATGGAGGTCTAGGGAGGAAACTAGAAAAATAATGAATACATGCAAAAATCACCCAAAAAATGAACCATCTGCTTCATGCTCCATGGGTCCAACCTAGTCGACTCATATTTTGAAATCATCGTTATAGGCAGCCTTGTCATTTGTCCCCGT
>CM064516.1:37374688-37507188 GCA_032716605.1 Paralithodes platypus | reverse complement strand
CACACATGCATAAGCCATACAGGTAAACACACACACATAAGCCACACAGGTAGACACACACAAACACACACACACACATGCATAAGCCATACAGGTAAACACACACACATACACACATAAGCCACACAGGTAAACACACACACAAATGCATAAGCCATACAGGTAAACACATACACACACACACACACACACACACACACACACACACACACACACACACACACACACATAAGCCACACAGGTAAAGACACATAAACACAGACACACACAAGAACGAAGACCGTTTAATATTTCTGGTTAAGGGTAGCACCATCTGTGGTTACTGGGACACGAGGCACACAAGCTGGGTTAAGGGGACTGTGGTTATTTTTTTTTGGGGGGGGGTATTTATTTATATATTCTTTTAATTTTTAGTTTCCTCCCTAAACCTCCATATAAAAAAAAAAAAAAAAAAAAAAAAATCAATTAGATTCCCCTTCGAGATAAATTTGTACATTTTTCGGTAGACAATTGTCACGGCCGAAGACTGGTTCCTCCACAATTACAGGTTCGCTATCGCTCGCCAGGAAAAAAATCGACACCTAAAGGGCACGAAAGGTCTTAAAATTGACAAAGAAATGGTGCGCAAGGTCTTAAAATCGACAAACTAATGGGGCAAACGTATTAATATCTCAAAACTAATGGGGATAAGCATGAGGATAGAAAGGTGACCAAAAAAAAACGGCCCATCCCCCCTTAAAAAAAAAAATGCCCCACAGAAAATGGAGAAGTGAGCTAAATCTTAGAATGTCGATGTAAATAAAATAATACAGTCGTGGAGAGGAATTTAAAGACCATTTCTAGAGGCGTTTATTATGACACACGGGCGAACCATTTTGATAGCCAGCTTGAGCTACAAACATCGAATCCTTCAGACTTACTAGTTAATGCTGACTATCTTGTGTGTGTCACTCGCCTTTCAACACACTCCCACCCATATTCTGTCCAATTTTCTAACCCAAGAGAGAAACGATTTTTCCAGTATCTCTTCTACTCAACAAGTAAGCTTTGGAACTGTTTCCCTCATCTTGTGACTTAAACTACTTCAAACTCCATGTGTCCAGACGTTTTGACTCCAACGTACCTTGGATTTGGCTGTAATCATTGAACTTCTTATATGCAGCTTCGCCTTTTGTCTCCTTCACTCACAAAACAATAAATAAATAAATAAATAAATAAATAGAAGAACAAAACAACTATATATAAATATATATAAAACATGTTTAATTATTATTCCTGACCACGACTGTACCATCACAGTTTCATATAACAACTAATGTCACAATACTTAGCGGGATGGTTGCAAGGCTACGACATAAAATCCGTGAATGGTGGTGCTGGTGGAAAGCTTGTACAACCACAAAGGAGAACAAACTCGCGGACAGTAGTACTGTACCATCTTATTAAGGGGAGATCTCCACTCGAGGGATTTTTTTCTTGACCCCTTTCTCCCTCATGTTTAGCTCCATTGCTTTTGATATTATAAAACGTTTGCCCCATTAGTTTAGCGATTTTAAGAACTTTCACCCCATATTAAGACCTTTCGTGCAATTCAGGTGTCGATTTTATCCTGGCGAGCGATAGCGAGCCTGTAATTTAAGAGGAACCGGCCTTCGGCCGGGAAATTTTTCTACCGAAAAATTTACAAATTTATCTTGAAAGGGACTCGAGGGGGTGTAATTTTAAGCTTGATGGAGGTCTAGGGAACAAACTAAATACCTCCCCTTAACATGAACAATAACAGCAACACAAATACTATTAGTACTCTTGTTACTACTATTACTACTACTACTACTACTACTACTACTAATCGATAGTGAGTGTTTATATATAAAGACTATTATACTTTTATCTGAATATATATTCTTGGCTTGTAATACTGTAAATAAACTGTATTATCTATGTAAATTATTTACGAAATAAAGATGATTGATTGATTGATTGACTACTACTACCAATAATAATAATAATAATAATAATAATGATAATAATAATAATAATAATACATTATAATAATAATAATAAAAATAATATAACGACTTCGACAATTCCGATGGAAAAATAATTGGGCAAATGGTAACTATTTCTGCCGCTTGAGTGCATGATCTGCAACAGCAACAATAACAATAGTAAGTGAATGTTTCTGTCTTCTGGATGCTCTTCCACTAGAATCTTTATACTATGCATTTTTTTCCTTCCTTGTGATACAATACGTTTTTTTTTTTTTTTTTTTTGGAATTGTTTTCACCAGAAGTTCCAATGTCAATATGAAAATAAACGATTCTCGAGGACTTGGTTGTTTTCCTTTATAAATGCTAATAAGAAGTTGTTTCGGACAGGAGGTCCTGTTGTAAGAGGGAACAGTCTTCTTCTTTGAACGTTCTTTTTGGAGCCGTCAGGATCAAGCACCGGCACTGTATTTGACTTTCTATTAAGTATAAAAAGCAAGCAATATATCCTGTAGCAGTGTTGTTGGATGTTTGTCATGGGTATGGACATAATAGTCTTGATAGCGTAATGCATAGTGCGCGGAATTTCGATGTGAGTATCCTGGGTTCGAGTCCTCGGAGTGCCACATGTATTTGTTGATTTCATTAATTGAGCTTAGATGTGAAGTTGGTTGGTGTAAAAAACAATAATTATTATAAGTGGAAAGCGAGGTTAATGACACCAGTGGCACCAACATGGCGGAGGTTGACTGATCTCTGTTACTATAGGGTTTCTAGCCCAGACTGCCTCTAGCCAAGTTCCCACGACTCCCCCCGCCCCCCTCTCTCTTTCTCTTTCCTCCCCCCCCCCCCATTCCATCTTTGTCGTCTGCCTCTGTGGGACATTCTTTTGAGCTGTTGGACGGGTCGGACACATGACTCCATTCTGTTCCTCCGACCACCTCCACAAATATTTAGGTAACCAAATATTATACCACTGTGTGTGTGTGTGTGTGTGTGTGTATGTGTGTATGTGTGTGTATGTGTGTGTGTGTGTGTGTGTACAGCTATGGTAGATAGGTCGGCGATCTGGCTTGAGGTTTTAATTTAACTATTTTGTGAGAGAGTGACAGAGAGATGGAGTATGGCAATTCCTAACCTTTAGTTGAAAAACATATGACCTGATATTCAAGCCATACTGTATGTGGTAGTAATTATGTCAAACAGTAATTAGTTGTGTTCAGCTTGTTAGGCTTGCTTTAACAATTTCAACACACAACAACACTAGTAGAGCTTTGGTGTCCTTTTGCCATGGCCTTCAATAGTAAAGTGTCTAGTCAAACACTTACGGTGTGTTTTTCTACTGACATTAATTGTTCCAATATCCGTTCCAAGTCTGACAACGTGCTTTTGTTGTCATTGTTTTGTTTTGTCAAACTTTGTGTGTGTAATAATAATAATAATAATAATAAACGGTTTATTAAAGAATGGCAGCCTCATGAGCTGAAAATATATGTGTGTGTGTGTGTGTGTGTGTATGTGTGTGTGTGTGTGTGTGTGTGTGTGTGTGTGTGTGTGTGTTATTTACCTGGAAGCACGCAGTTCGTTCGGTCGATGTTTTGCCATAATGTTAAGACTTGGCGCATGATGAAGACAGAGGGGGGCTGAATGAGGCCCTTTGATAACAAGACACACTGTAGTGGCCAAAAACACTGTAGTGGCCAAAAACACTGTAGTGGCCAAAAACACTGTAGTGGCCAAAAACACTGTAGTGGCCAAAAACACTGTAGTGGCCAAAAACACTGTAGTGGCCAAAAACACTGTAGTGGCCAAAAACACTAGTGGCCAAAAACACTGTAGTGGCCAAAAACACTGTAGTGGCCAAAAACACTGTAGTGGCCAAAAACACTGTAGTGGCCAAAAACACTGTAGTGGCCAAAAACACTGTAGTGGCCAAAAACACTGTAGTGGCCAAAAACACTGTAGTGGCCAAAATAAGAAAAACACTGCAAAATTAGAGGAGTTACGAATCAAACCATAAGATTTTATGTTTTTTGTAATAACATTTATGATCGATCTTTCCATTATGTAGTATTTCAGTTATGTCGGTTTTATAACCCGGGTTCGAATCCCGGTGGATCATATATACTTTAATTAATTTCATTGGGGGTGTGGTGGTGAGATTAATAAAAATAATATTTATAATATACTAAATATATATGATCTAGTGTTCATTTATGCGATACTTTGATTAGTTTAGATATATGATTTTGTAAAGTAATACAACGATATCTGTTATTTAATTTCATTATTATTTCATGTTGATTACTGATTGACTTACCAAAGGAAAAAGTGTTATCTGAATCCCTTGAGGATTTGAAGACGTATTTCTTAATTGCATTTTGTCTATGATTGACCCGAGAAGTGCGATAAGCCTCACGGAAGTATGTGTATAGCGAATGCGATAGGGCTCATGGAAGGAAGACCATGACAAAACCCTTCAAAAATACCCCAGGGGCTCTCAAAACAAAGGAATATGTCATTAGGTGAGATAATTCCCCTCTAGTACTTCCTACCACTCATCCATATGTTTCTCAACCCCACCACCCCTTCCCCACCCTTTTCCCCCCTCTCCCTCCCTCCTCAATTATCACCTATTTTTCCTCTTATTTTCATCATTTATTGGTTATTTTCCGCGCGAATATAAGCTGGGAGAGAGGGTTGTGTCATTTAGCGACACTTTAGAACTGTGAAATCACCCTCGGGTTGCTAAGTGTGTTGAGAAACGTTGCAAGGAGAGGGTGTGTCTCTCAGCCTGCCGCCCTATGATACGACCGGGGCGGCGAAAATGTATGTTTTTTACCACCCAAATGCTTTTCTCACTTCTTTCATAGCTCTTCAAGGTTCATATGTTCATCATATAAGTAAAATAGACGCACATTGAGACGAAAACATGCTTTATATGGTAAATATAGCAAACTCTGTTAGAATTGAAGGTAATTAATTCGCATTTAACTTCGTTCATCAACAGGAGGCAATTTCGAGCTCCTCAGGTTAAGGAAAATGGCCACAACTCAGGCAGCCACAATTATATACAGCCATAAGGAAAACGGCCACAATTGAAACGGTCACGATCTTAAACAGCCTTAATTAAGGAAAACGGCCACAACTCAAACGGTCACAATCCTAAACAGCCATAATTAAGGAAAACGGCCACAACTCAAACGGCCACAATCCTAAACAGCCATAATTAAGGAAAACGGCCACAACTCATACGGCCACAATCCTAAACAGCCATAATTAAGGAAAACGGCCACAACTCATACGGCCACAATCCTAAACAGCCATAATTAAGGAAAACGGCCACAACTCAAACGGTCAGCATCTTAAACAGCCTCAAGGAAAACGGTCACAACTCAAACGGCCACAATCCTAAACAGCCATAATTAAGGAAAACGGCCACAACTCAAACGGTCACAATCCTAAACAGCCATAATTAAGGAAAACGGCCACAACTCATACGGCCACAATCCTAAACAGCCATAATTAAGGAAAACGGCCACAACTCAAACGGTCAGCATCTTAAACAGCCTCAAGGAAAACGGTCACAACTCATACGGCCACAATCCTAAACAGCCATAATTAAGGAAAACGGCCACAACTCAAACGGCCACAATCCTAAACAGCCTCAAGGGGAGAGGGGCCGTTTTGCCAGGCCCTCTTCTCTCTCATGATTAGCCATATTAGTTCTCCGATTATTAGACGTTTGGCCCATTAGTTTGGCGATTTTAAGAACTTCAGTCCCATTTCTTTGTCAATATTATGACTATTCGTGTCATTTAGGAGTCGATTTTTTCGTGGCGAACGATAGCGAGCCTTTAATTTAAGAGAAACCGGCCTTCGGCTGGGACACTTTTCTATCGAAAAATGTACAAATTTATCTTGAAGCGGGTGTTTTTTAAGCTTGATGGAGGTCTTAATTAAGAAGTCAGGTTACGTAAGAATAGGTTTTATTTGGTTGTGTTAGGTTAAGTTAGATTAACTTTATTTACGTTAAATTGAATAGGTTAAGTTAAGAGATTGCGGCGGTTCTGGTAGTGGCCGTTTAGGAGTGTGGCCGTTTAGGAGTGAGGCCGCTTAGGAGTGTGACCGTTTAAGAGTGTGGCCGTTTAAGAGTGTGGCCGTTTAAGAGTGTGACCGTTTAGGAGTGTGGCCGTTTAGGAGTGTGACCGTAAAGGACTGTGGCCGTTTAGGAGTGTGGCCGCTTAGGAGGGTGGCTGTTTAGGAGTGTGGCCGTTTAGGAGTGTGGCCGTTTTGCCTTGAAAGCCTCCCCAGAACCCCATTTACATCCCTTATAAAACCCGAGTCTGCGGAGATTAAGACGAGTCAGAACATGGAAAAAGGCCTCGATTGGAAAAAATAAAAAAATACATAAAAAAATGGGTCGGCCGGCAGAGATTTGTTTGGGGTGGGAAGAAGGGAGGTAGGGAGAGGAACGAAGGAAGGGAGGGAAGGAAGGTAGGGAGAGGGACGAAGGAAGGAAGGAAGGGAGGGAAGGAAGGAAGGGAAGGGAGGTAGGGAGAGGGACGAAGGAAGGAAGGAAGGGAGGCAGGGAAGGGAGGTAGGGAGAGGGACGAAGGAAGGAAGGAAGGGAGGGAAGGAAGGAAGGGAGGGAATGGAGGAAGGGAGGTAGGGAGAGGGACGAAGGAAAAGGGAGAATGTAAGCGTGATAGGAAGACATTAAGGAGGGAAGGAAGGAAGAAGAAGTGCGGTGAGTAGAGGAACGAAGGGAGAGAAGAAGAAGAGAAGGAAGGGAGAAAGGAATGAAGGGAGGAAGAAGGTAAGGCACGAACGAAGAAATAGGTAGACGGGGTTAAGTCGAGGATTGAGGGATAAACGAAGAGGAAGAGAAAAATAAGAAAGAGAAAAGAGCATATAGAGTGGAAAGGGAAAGGAAGAAGAAAGGGGTGGATGAAATAAAGGAAGAAGACACAAAGGACAAGAAGAAGGCATATGGAAGGAGAAAGAGGAGGAGAAGGGAAGGGAGGAATGACAGGAGGAATCGAGGAAGGAATGGAAGAAAGGAAAGGAGGAACAGAGGATGGAATGAACAAATGAAGAGCAAAGAATGAAAGAAGGAAAGGACAAAGGAATGGAAGAAGGAATAAAAGCAGGAAAGGTAGGAATACAAGAAGTGAAGATAAGAATACAATAAATAAAGAATGAGAAAGGGAAACGAGGGAAGAAATGAAAGATTGCATGAAGGGAATAATGGAACAAGGAACGGTGGAAGGAATGGAACAGGGAACGGAGGAAGGAATGGTACAAGGAACGGAGGAAGGAATGGAACAAGGAACGGAGGAAGGAATGGAGGAAGGAACCGAACAAGAAACAGTGGAAGGAATGGTACAAGGAACGGAGGAAGGAATGGAGGAAGGAATGGAACAAGGAATGGAGGAAGGAACCGAACAAGAAACAGTGGAAGGAATGGTACAAGGAACGGAGGAAGGAATGGAACAAGGAACGAAGGAAGGAATAGTACAAGGAACGGAGGAAAGAATGGAACAAGGAACGGAGGAAAGAATGGAACAAGGAACGGAGGAAAGAATGGAACAAGGAACGGAGGAAGGAATGGTACAATGAACAGAGGAAGGAACCAAACAAGGAACGAGGGAAGGAATGGTTGAAGGAATGGAACAAGGAATGGAGGAAGGAACCGAACAAGGAACAGTGGAAGGAATGGTACAAGGAACGGAGGAAGGAATGGAACAAGGAACGAAGGAAGGAATGGTACAAGGAACGGAGGAAAGAATGGAACAAGGAATGGAAGAAGGAACCGAACAAGGAACAGTGGAAGGAATGGTACAAGGAATGGAGGAAGGAATGGAACAAGGAACGGAGGAAGGAATGGAACAAGGAACGAAGGAAGGAATGGTACAAGGAACGGAGGAAAGAATGGAACAAGGAACGGAGGAAGGAATGGTACAATGAACAGAGGAAGGAACCAAACAAGGAACGAGGGAAGGAATGGTACAAGGAACGGAGGAAGGAATGGAACAAGGAATGGAAGAAGGAACCGAACAAGGAACAGTGGAAGGAATGGTACAAGGAATGGAGGAAGGAATGGAACAAGGAACGAAGGAAGGAATGGTACAAGGAACGGAGGAAAGAATGGAACAAGGAACGGAGGAAGGAATGGAACAAGGAACGGAGGAAGGAACCGAACAAGGAACGAGGGAAGGAATGGAGGAAGGAATGGTACAAGGAACGAAGGAAGGAACGAAGGAAGGAACGGTACAAGGAACGGAGGAAGGAACCGAACAAGGAACGGATGAAGAAATGGTACAAGGAACGGAGGAAGGAACCAAACAAGGAACGAGGGAAGGAATGGTACAAGGAACGGTGGAAGGAATGGTACAAGGAACGGTGGAAGGAATGGTACAAGGAACGGAGGAAGGAATGGTACAAGGAACGGTGGAAGGAATGGTACAAGGAACGGTGGAAGGAATGGTGCAAGGAACGGAGGAAGGCATGGAACAAGGAACGGAGGAAGGAATGGTACAAGGAACGGAGGAAGGCATGGAACAAGGAACGGAGGAAGGCATGGAACAAGGAACGGAGGAAGGAATGGTACAAGGAATGGTACAAGGAACGGTGGAAAGAATGAAACCAAGAACGGTGGAAGGCATCGAGCAAGGAACCGGGAATGGAATGGACAACTTAATGGAAGAAAGAAGGAAGGAAAGACAAAAATGAAGGTGGAATTCAATAGATGATGAAATGAAGGTGGAATTCAATAGATGACGAATGAGGTAGATGGGATAATGGCTGATGATAGAGGGAAAATAAATTGAAAAGGAAGAAGTAAGGAAGACAAGGAGGCATAATGATAATATAATTAAGTGTGGGTGGGTGGGGGGGGGAGGAGGTTTCTGGACCCCCTTCTCCCTCATGCTTAGCCCCATTATTATTGAGATGTTTAGCCAATCGCCTCATTAGTTTGTCGATCTTAAAACCTTTCGTGCCATATAGGTGTCAATGTTTTCCTGGCGAGCGATAGGGAGCCATCGTTTTAGGAGGAATTAGCCTTCGGCCCGAGCATTTTTGCACACATTTATCTCGAATAGGTGTCTTGAGATTTTATTATTAAGCTTGACAAGAGTTCTAAAGAGGATACTGAAACAAATATTGCTAAATAAATTAATCAACAGACGAATAAAAACTCTCCACTTAAGGGTAGAAGGAAGGAAAGAAGGCCAAGTTGTAGAGAATAAAAACACGAAGGAATGAATTGGCAACAGAAGAAAGGGTAATCTGAAAGGAAGAGAAGAGAGCAAGGAGGAACTTGGAGGAAAGTCGGGAGGCGTACGGGAGGCGTACGGGAGGTTACAATAATTGGCCCAGGCGCTCATATCTTTAAGGGGAGATCTCCACTTGAGGGATTTTTTTCTTGACCCCTTTCTCCCTCATGTTTAGCCCCATTGCTTTTGATATTATAAAACGTTTGCCCCATTAGTTTAGCGATTTTAAGAACTTTCACCCCATATTAAGACCTTTCGTGCAATTCAGGTGTCGATTTTATCCTGGCGAGCGGTAGCGAGCCTGTAATTTAAGAGGAACCGGCCTTCGGCCGGGACATTTTTCTACCGAAAAATGTACAAATATATCTTGAAAGGGGCTCAAGGGGGTGTAATCTTAAGCTTGATGGAGGCCTAGGGAACAAACTAAATACCTCCCCTTAAGGGAGCCCACCTGCTTTTTTCTCTTTCTCTCCTTTTCTCTTTCCATGGCTTGTATCCATTTGGCCCCATTCAGCCAACTGTGTTAAGACGTTTATCCCCATCCAGGTGTCGATTTCGTCCTGGCGAGCGATAGCGAGCCAGCATTGTATGGAGAAATCCGGCTTCGCCGGACACATTTTTCTATCGAAAAATGTAGAAATTTAGCTTGCTGTCAAACCAAAAATACATATATGCTGGCTCGCTACCGCTCGCCCGGAAAATATTGACACCTGGATGGGAGTAAGTCTTAAAGCAGTAGGCTGAATGGGGCCGAATGGATACAAGCCAAAGAGAGAGGGAGAGAGAAAAAAAAAAGGGAGGTGGGCCCCCTTAAGTGGAGATTTCTATAGATTTGTTTATTCAGTTATATATTTATATTTCCTCCTTAGACCTCCATCGAACTTTAACACGATAGAGTAAATTATGTAAGAGAGAGAGAGAGAGAGAGAGAGAGAGAGAGAGAGAGAGAGAGAGAGAGAGAGAGAGAGAGAGAGAGAGGAGAGAGAGAGAGTACAAAGGAGTACAAAGGAGTACAAAGGAAATCAAGCAACAACAGATCTAGTGACCCTTCTAGGTTGCTTGTCCTCCAAAACACTGAGGATCAAGTGTCCAAACAGTGGTTTAGAGTGGGTAAGGGAACATTGGAAAGGGAAATACTGCCCTGGAACTAATGTCCGTGGCAGGATTAGGAAGTTAGTAGGGGACAGATGGGTTAGTAACTGAGGGGGGGATAAAATAAAGTTATTCATTTACAAACGCAGTCAGTCGCGGGTTTGATGCGAGATATTTGTCTAGGCGGAGTTTAAATGAATCAACGGTGATGCAGTCTATAACATTTCGGGGAAGCCCATTCCACAAGTTGACAACTCGATTGAAGAAGAAATTCTTAGATTCGTGTGAGTTAAAAGATTTACCAATAATTTTGCAACCGTTTCCCCGCGTGTAATTAGATTGGTCGATAGTGAAGTACTTACTACAGTTCATATTGTCGATGCCTTTGATGATTTTGAACACTTGAATTAAGTCACCTCTTAATCTGCGCTGGGTTAAAGGAAATAGATTTAATTCTCTAAGACGCTCTTCGTATGGTTTGTTCTTTAGGCTAGGTATCATTTTGGTAACTCTACGTTGAACTCGTTCTAGCTTGTTTATATCTTTTTGGTAATAAGGGCACCAGGATTGAACGCAGTATTCCAGAAGAGGGCGGACTAATGAATTGTAAAGGGTTAGGATAACTTCTTTGGATTTATGCTCAAATGACCTGCCTATAAAGCCAATTATTTTGTTTGCCTTCTTAACAACTTCTGAACATTGTTGACTCGGTTTTAGGTTACTCGATATTGTTACTCCCAGATCGGTTTCTCTGTTTACATTCTTAAGCTGAGTGCCATTCATCGAATAGTTTGCTTTCTCATTTAGGTATCCGATATGTAGTACTTTACATTTATCCGCATTGAAACTCATTTGCCAAATTTGGGCCCAACATGACAATTTATCTAGATTGTGTTGCATATCGTCAACTTGTTCTTTTGAGAGTACGCTATTTGCAATTTTTGTATCGTCAGCAAATTTTGAGATTGTACAGGTGAGACCCTCATCTATGTCGTTGATGTAAATTAGAAAGAGAATTGGTCCTAGTACCGATCCCTGGGGTACCCCGCTACTTACATTGGTCCATTTAGATGCCTTACCGTTTATGACTACTCTTGCTTTCTGTCGCTGAGCCAATTTTCTATCCATTTCAACACACCGTCTTCTATTCCATGCGCTTTTAGTTTTAGCAGTAAACGTTTGTGGGGAACTTTGTCAAAGGCCTTTTGAAAATCAAGGTTATAATATCTACAGCTTTACTCTCATCGTAGAGGTTGAGGATATCGTGGAAGAAGTCTAAGAGGTTTGTTAAACAGGAACGTTTTTTACGAAAGCCGTGTTGAGTATCTTTAAGTATGTTATTTTCCTCTAAGTGATTTACGAGTCTGTCTCGTATGACCGTTTCTAGCATACATACAACTGAGGTTAAGCTAATTGGACGATAGTTACTGGGTAGGGATTTGCTGCCTTTTTTGAATATCGGTGTTACGTTGGCTAGCTTCCACTGATCGGGCATAGTTCCAGACTGCAAGGATTTATTGAATAGTAATGTCAGTGGTTTAGAGAGCTCATCCTTAGCTTCCTTTAGAACTCTAGGCGAGATTGTATCAGGTCCAGGCGTTTTATTTACCTTGAGTTTATCTAAACAATTCAATACTTCTCTCTCTGTAACGGTGATATTGCTTAGAACATCTGAATTATCAATCTGAATCGGCGATGGTGTAGGGATATCACTGAGGTCTTCTGTTGTAAAAACTGATGCAAAGAAGGTATTGAGGGCATTACTCATTTGTTCTTCGTCTTTGGTGTATTCTCCATTTTCATCGACTAACGGTCCAACAGTTGAAGTAACAACTTTTTTTCTTTCTGATATAACTATAGAATTCTTTCGGGTTTGTTTTACTTTGATTCGCAATATGTAACTCTAAGGTCTTTTTACTTTGCTTAATTAACTTTTTGGCTTTGCGTCGTAGCTCTACAAATTTCAGCCGTTCTTCGTCATTTTGTGAGGATTTTAATCTATCATTAGCAAATTTTTTAGCAAGCAGGCAGTTTGAAATATCTTTATTCCAGAGAGAGAGAGAGAGAGAGAGAGAGAGAGAGAGAGAGAGAGAGAGAGAGAGAGAGAGAGAGAGAGAGAGAGAGAGAAAGAGAGAGAGAGAACTGAGGGAAATGTGGACGAAATATTTTGTCAAGGTTTTTCGACAGTTAGTATGCATAGAAAAATTAAACAGTGAAAATGTTGGAGGGCGAATTTAAATAATAACATAATTTCTATTTTTTTGTTTAAATTTAGATTTTACGTGTTACCAGGAACTAAACTAGCTTTGGAAATTAGATAAGCAGGATGAAGAGGAACCCCTTGAATTAAAACTCACTTCTTTCCGACGAAGATTATAACAGGCTCAGAAGAACTAGACTATGATACGTTGCAACACCAGTTTATTATTTGTTGGTGAGCATTCATAGCACCATAATAGCACTCAGGTATTTAACCCTCCAAAACAGTTATCATATAGATAGCTTTACTGCTTAAGGTGGGGACTTACCCGCTATGTTTGCTCCTTAAAAAGGGGACGTGGGCATTTTTTCTGGTCCCCCTTCTTCCTCATACTTAGCCCCATTAGTTTTCAGATGTTAATATGTTGGCCCATTAGTTAGTCGATTTTAAGACCTTTCGCCCCATTTCGTCGTCAATATTTAGACCTTTCGTGCTATTTAGGTGTCGATTTTTTCCCAGGCGAACGATAGTGAGCCTGTAATGTTGGAAGAACCGGCCTCCGGCCGGGAAATTTTTCTACCGAAAAATGTACAAATTAATCTAGAAGGGGGATTTAATGGATGTTTTTTTAATTTGATGGAGGTCTAGGGAGGAAACTAGAAAAATAATGAATACATGCAAAAATCGACCAAAAAAGTGAACCATCCCCCTTTAAACATCAACCTGCTGCGGTGTATGTAACCCTGAACACATTCAAACAAGTCCCAATGGAAAGAGCAGGTTGATTCCTCGCTATATATTCATTCTCCCCCTCTGCTGGCCTTGAAAAATATCCGAGAATGCTTCCTGTTTACAGCTAGAGGCCGGCACCCCAACAAGCCAGTATTGTCAGATCTCTCTCTCTCTCTCCCTCTTTTGTTATTTTTCAAATGCAATAACATGAGGAATTTTTGTGTTTAGGAGACATTATGAGTTATAGCCTGTGCCATGAAATGAGACTTAAGTTTGTACCTGGTATATACAGTAGCAATTGCAAATATATGTAGAAGTGGCTCTGTTTTCCAAGGATTTCTGTTTGTAAAACACCTCTTGCTTGACAAAGACCCTCTCACAACCAATGCTTGTAGCAGACTGATAATAGTATCAGGGAAAGCTTAGAAGCCTTTAAAAGTATCTGGCAACAAGTAAAGCGGCTTGTTGCTACCAACTTAACCGGTAATACCATAATGTATGGATACGTCGCCTGCAGTATGGTTATAGTAAAGCGGCTTGTTGCTACCAACTTAACCGATAATACCATAATGTATGGATACGTCGCCTGCAGTATGGGTATTTATTATATAGGACATAATTATACAAACGTCGCCTACAGCGAAAGGGTTAAGGGTTAACTTGGGTTAAGGGGAGGAAGACCATTTTTCTGGACCCCCTTCTCCCTAATGTTTAGCCCCACTAGTTTTGATATTATAAGACGTTCGGCCTATTAGTTTGGCGATTTTAACACCTTTCGCCCCATTTCGTTGTCAATTTTAAGACCTTTCGATCCATTTAGGTGTCGATTTTTTCCTGGCGAGTGATAGCGAGCCTGCAATTTTAAGAGGAATCGGCCTTCGGCCGGGATATTTTTCTACCGAAAAATGTACAAATTTATCTTGAAGGGGGATCTAGGGGGTGTTTTTCTAAGCTTGATGGAGGTCTAGCGAGGAAACTAAACAAATATATGAATAAATGAATTAATAGACCAAACAAACGGCCAGTCTCCCCTTAAGTAAAGTTAATGGTGAGAGGTGTGGATTTTGGCATTGCGGTGGTGTCGGGCCACATACCGTTTGCCAGAAGGGTGTTAGCTGTAAACACCGGTCGGTACATTGTGTAGGAGAAAGTTGGGTATAGTTGGGTATAGTTGGGTATAGTTGGCCACATGAATTTCGTGACTTTACGTACAGTATAAAAGATATAATAATTGAATTGACCACTTGCGAGTTTCGTTCTATAAGGAAGTTGGAGCCGTAAACATCGATATTTAGCAGAAATACCAGCTAAAATACGGTTGTAGTTAACTTATAAATACACAAAATCCAATTTAACATACCCTTTAGCCATCAGAATCTTACATTATTATTGCATTTCTGTTTACTATCGATGTCTACAGCTCCAACTTCCTTATAGCCTGAAACTCGCAAGTGGTCAATTAGCAGTGTATTTTCTTATGCAGTAGTTAATTCATCTCATCAATCAACTGTTAAGGGCAGATCTTCACTAGAGGGATTTTTTTCTTGACCCCTTTCTCCTTCATGGTTAGCCCCATTGCTTTTGATATTATAAAACGTTTGCCCCATTAGTTTAGCGATTTTAAGAACTTTCACCCCATATGAAGACCTTTCGTGCAATTCAGGTGTCGATTTTATCCTGGCGAGCGGTAGCGAGCCTGTAATTTAAGAGGAACCGGCCTTCGGCCGGGACATTTTTCTACCGAAAAATGTACGAATATATCTTGAAAGGGGCTCAAGGGGGTGTAATCTTAAGCTTGATGGAAGTCTAGGGACCAAACTAAATACCTCCCCTTAATACATGAATCATGTATGTCAATCACACATTGTTATTACATACATAATAGCACAGAAAAGATCCAAATTGATGTGGTCAACTGGGCATAATATAGATAGTGATGTGGAAGGTAGAGGGAGGGAGTGCTGTGATGGATAGTGGTGTGGAAGATAGAGAGAGGGAGTGCTGTGATGGATAGTGGTGTGGAAGGTAGAGAGAGGGAGTGCTGTGATGGATAGTGGTGTGGAAGGTAGAGGGAGGGAGTGCTGTGATGGATAGTGGTGTGGAAGGTAGAGGGAGGGAGTGCTGTGATGGATAGTGGTGTGGAAGGTAGAGAGAGGGAGTGCTGTGATGGATAGTGGTGTGGAAGGTAGAGAGAGGGAGTGCTGTGATGGATAGTGGTGTGGAAGGTAGAGAGAGGGAGTGCTGTGATGGATAGTGGTGTGGAAGGTAGAGAGAGGGAGTGCTGTGATGGATAGTGGTGTGGAAGGTAGAGAGAGGGAGTGCTGTGATGGATAGTGGTGTGGAAGGTAGAGAGAGGGAGTGCTGTGATGGATAGTGGTGTGGAAGGTAGAGAGAGGGAGTGCTGTGATGGATAGTGGTGTGGAAGGTAGAGAGAGGGAGTGCTGTGATGGATAGTGGTGTGGAAGGTAGAGAGAGGGAGTGCTGTGATGGATAGTGGTGTGGAAGGTAGAGAGAGGGAGTGCTGTGATGGATAGTGGTGTGGAAGGTAGAGAGAGGGAGTGCTGTGATGGATAGTGGTGTGGAAGGTAGAGAGAGGGAGTGCTGTGATGGATAGTGGTGTGGAAGGTAGAGAGAGGGAGTGCTGTGATGGATAGTGGTGTGGAAGGTAGAGAGAGGGAGTGCTGTGATGGATAGTGGTGTGGAAGGTAGAGAGAAGGAGTGCTGTGATGGATAGTGGTGTGGAAGGTAGAGAGAGGGAGTGCTGTGATGGATAGTGGTGTGGAAGGTAGAGAGAGGAGGCTGTGATGGATAGTGGTGTGGAAGGTAGAGAGAGGGAGTGCTGTGATGGATAGTGGTGTGGAAGGTAGAGAGGGAGTGCTGTGATGGATAGTGGTGTGGAAGGTAGAGAGAGGGAGTGCTGTGATGGATAGTGGTGTGGAAGGTAGAGAGAGGGAGTGCTGTGATGGATAGTGGTGTGGAAGGTAGAGAGAGGGAGTGCTGTGATGGATAGTGGTGTGGAAGGTAGAGAGAGGGAGTGCTGTGATGGATAGTGGTGAGGAAGGTAGAGAGAGGGAGTGCTGTGATGGTAGTGGTGAGGTAGAGAGAGGGAGTGCTGTGATGGATAGTGGTGTGGAAGTAGAGAGAGGGAGAGTGCTGTGATGGATAGTGGTGGAAGGTAGAGAGAGGGAGTGCTGTGATGGATAGTGGTGTGGAAGGTAGAGAGAGGGAGTGCTGTGATGGATAGTGGTGTGGAAGGTAGAGAGAGGGAGTGTGATGGATAGTGGTGTGGAAGTAGAGGTGCTGGCAGGTAGTGGTGTGGAAGGTAGAGAGAGGAGTGCTGTGATGGATAGTGGTGTGGGAAGGTAGAGAGAGGGAGTGCTGTGATGGATAGTGGTGTGGAAGGTAGAGAGGGAGTGCTGTGATGGATAGTGGTGTGGAAGGGGGAGGAGAGTGCTGTGATGGATAGTGGTGTGGAAGGTAGAGAGAGGGAGTGCTGTGATGGATAGTGGTGCTGTGGAAGAGAGAGGAAGTGCTGTGATGGATAGTGGTGGTGTGGAGGTAGAGAGAGGGAGTGCTGTGATGGATAGTGGTGTGGAAGGTAGAGAGAGGGAGTGCTGTGATGGATAGTGGTGTGGAAGGTAGAGAGAGGGAGTGCTGTGATGGATAGTGGTGTGGAAGGTAGAGGGAGGGAGTGCTGTGATGGATAGTGGTGTGGAAGGTAGAGGAGGGAGTGCTGTGATGGATAGTGGTGTGGAAGGTAGAGAGAGGGAGTGCTTGATGGATAGTGGGGTGGAGAGAGGGTGCTGTGATGGATAGTGTGTGGAAGGTAGAGAGAGGGAGTGCTGTGATGGATAGTGGTGTGGAAGGTAGAGAGAGGGAGTGCTGTGATGGATAGTGGTGTGGAAGGTAGAGGGAGGGAGTGCTGTGATGGATAGTGGTGTGGAAGGTAGAGAGAGGGAGTGCTGTGATGGATAGTGGTGTGGAAGGTAGAGAGAGAGGGAGTGCTGTGATGGATAGTGGTGTGGAAGGTAGAGGGAGGGAGTGCTGTGATGGATAGTGGTGTGGAAGGTAGAGGGAGGGAGTGCTGTGATGGATAGTGGTGTGGAAGGTAGAGGGAGGGAGTGCTGTGATGGATAGTGGTGTGGAAGGTAGAGGGAGTGAGTGCTGTGATAGATAGTCAATCAATCAATCAATTCCTTTATTTCGCAATAAATATGTACAGTACACAGTACAAAACACACACATTACATAATCCAATACAAATTATAGTAAAGTTAAATCAAAATGTATTAAACATTCAAAATTATTTCATATATACAAACTATTTACAATATTAGCTTCTGATAGTCAGGATAAAATCATCAAATAAAATATTATAAAAAATATATGCATTCAAAACTCAATTATGAGGATGGAAGTTATGCGATAATGAAATTATCGAATTCAATTAAAATGCAATTTCTAAGACGTATTTGTTGCATATAACCGCTGTTAAAAAATAATAGTTACGCCCTTCAGGAGCTAAAACCCATAATAGAAACATGGACCTCGCCTGTCCTCATGCCCTTGTACCCACTCAATCCTGGCTCTCAAAACATCTAGATTTTCTCCTAGTACATCTACATTATAAGTTTTTCGAAACAAATTTACCACATTTTGAACCATGAAACCTTCTTTAATAATAGGAATATTATGCCTAATTATAGGATTTTGAGACCTTAATACTCTTTTGCAGTATCGTGCTTGAACTAATGCTGTATGATGATTGAGTAGCAATTGTTTGCATCGAGCTGCCGTGATATGGCTGCTGGCGTAGGGAGGTACGCCACAAATACGCTTAAGGGATTTATTAAATGCAACTGAAAATGCTTTAAAACCATTAGAATTAAAAGAACTGTCGTGATTCCATAGGGGAAGTCCATAATCTGGTAGACAGTAAGAATTAAAAAGAAATAACATTGTATCTTTGTTCACTTGTTTGTAATTTCTAAAAATACTATTAAAAGATCCATACAAATTATTTATTCTAAAAGTTATGTCATCTGAGTCTTTAAAATTAAACAAAATATTGTGGCCCAGATATTTGAATCCCTTCACCACCTCCAAGGTATCTCCGTTCAGCTCAATGCTCTGCGTCTGCTGATTATTATTGGTAGTAAATATCATGCATTTAGATTTATCTCTGTTAATTTTAAGTAAATGTTGATCAATACAAGAACATAATTTGCTATATAATATATCCATATCTTGAAAAGAATCAGCCAGGAGGACTATATCATCAGCGTAGGCTAATATGTTGCATCTCACATCTCCATATTTACATCCTGCATTAGTACCAGCCACTTCATTTATAATTTTGTCCATGTATAAATTGTATAGATAGTGGTGTGGAAGGTAGAGAGAGGGAGTGCTGTGATGGATAGTGGTGTGGAAGGTAGAGGGAGGGAGTGCTGTGATGGATAGTGGTGTGGAAGGTAGAGGGAGGGAGTGCTGTGATGGATAGTGGTGTGGAAGGTAGAGGGAGGGAGTGCTGTGATGGATAGTGGTGTGGAAGGTAGAGGGAGGGAGTGCTGTGATGGATAGTGGTGTGGAAGGTAGAGGGAGGGAGTGCTGTGATGGATAGTGGTGTGGAAGGTAGAGGGAGGGAGTGCTGTGATGGATTTTGCTATAATCTATTTGTTTTTCAGCTGATGGTAAATTGAATACCTTAGTAGCTGATTTCTCGATACTTAATGGATATAATATGAAACTACTATGGCTGTGTGTCGTATTAATGACAAGTTTTCATAATTAACATCATATTTCGCTACAAAATCTACCTTATAGCCGAGTAACAATCATAGAAACATGACAATTTACCCTCAGCTGATAAAAAGAGACTATAGTGAGGTATGCCATGGGAATTGAAAAAGCTGACCCTAAAGTGGAAGTTGACATAGGGGAGGTATTTTTGGAGTGAGTTATGATTTATGGTACAATCGGGGGTATTAAGTGTTGTCATAGATTCCAATGGTTTTCGCTCAACAAGTGTTATTGGTATCTCTATAGTTACTGGGAAAAGGGCTTATTCTTCAGAGTATTAGTCAGTGTCCGAAACTTTGTGAAATATCTGACAACACTTATTAACCTCGACCGTACAATACCTGGGTGACATGATCAATGCTCGGAGTGACGTACTGTACATGGTAACTCTGTTGGTGCAGGAGTGACGTACTGTACATGGTAACTCTGTTGGTGCAGGAGTCAGAATCCGGGTGGAATAAGTGTATAGAGCTACAAACGCTACTATTAATTATTAAGGGATATCTCTCTTCGCATTAAGGGGACATGGGCCGGTTTTCTGGACTAGTTTCTCCCTCATGTTTAACCCCATTAGTTTTCAGATGTTAAGATGTTTGCCCCATTAGTTAGTCGATTGGAAGACCTTTCGCCCCATTTCTTCGTCAATATTTAGACCTTTCGTGCTATTTAGGTGTCGATTTTTTCCCTGGCGAACGATAGTGAGCCTGTAATGTTGGAAGAACCGGCCTTCGGCTGGGAAATTTTTCTACCCAAAAATGTACAAATTAATCTAGAAGGGGGATCTAATGGATTTTTTTTTTTTTTTTTTAATTTGATGAAGGTCGAGGGAGGAAAATAGAAAAATAATGAATACATGCAAAAAATCGCCCAAAAAGTAAACCATCCCCCCTTACGATAATTATGCAGGTGTGAAGAATGCCCTGCTTTGTTAGGCATTGATAGACATGAAGATAACGCCTGACGACTTAAATACAAAGAAATGAACATGATAGGTGGTTATCTAGCATCACAATGAGAGAAGGACCAACTAGAGGAGATCTGAGAGAGTGACTTGTTTAGATGGTATCGGTGACGTAATATGTACTGGGAGACTTCGGTAGTTAAGGGGAGGTTTTTAGTTTGGTCTCTAGGTATCCATCAAGCTTAAGATTACACCCCCTTGAGCCCCTTTCAAGATAAATATGTACATTTTTCGGTAGAAAAATGTCCCGGCTGAAGGCCGGTTCCTCATAAATTACAGGCTCGCTATCGCTCGCCAGGATAAAATCGACACCTAAATGGCACGAAAGGTCTTAAAATTGACAGAAATGGGTCGAAAGTTCTTAAAATCGTCAAAATAATGGGGCGAACGTCTTAAAAATAGAAAATCAATGGGGCTAAACATGAGGGAGAAAGGAGTCAAGAAAAAAATCCCTCAAGTGGAAACCTCCCCTTAAGCCAGGTGAAGAGATTAGTTGAGAATGAGGATTTTTTGTTTATTTTTCCTATGTGTACGAAGGCTTTGGAGTATCAGTGATGCCCACGAATTAACTTGGATGGTTTGGACACGTAGATAGAACGGATGATCAGAACTAGGTCAAGAAAGCTGGACTGTTAACGTGGGGGGAGCTGCACATAGGGGTAGACCTAGCCAGACGCCGGATCAGGTTCTAGGGTCCAATCTCAAAACAAAGAACTTGACAACAGAGGCGGCCCATACAGTATACAGGGATAACGTAAGACGGTAACCACGCTCTGTGTGGATGAATCGGTATTTAAACTTGTATGTACAGTATCTATGTATTATTTTTATAATACTCTAAGCGGGGTTCGAACCACCGACAGTCAGGACGATTGTCCATGCCGTGGTAGAGTTGGTTAAAGCGTGGACAATCGTCCTGACTGTCGGTGGTTCGAGCCCCGCTGAGAGTATAAACAAACATTTAGTAGCTCACGTGTAGCTAAGTGAGATACACTTAGTTTGTATGTATGAGTGAGTGAAGTGTGATATAAGATAGGATGTGAAGGCTTACTCAAACCTGGAATATTTTACTTTTTTCATCCCATTGTTTTTCCATTGTTAAATTTATTAAAGTATATGATATATAAATGTATGCAAAAAGATTATGATTTGAAAACTCATTCACGTTTTCATCGAATGAATTATGCGATCGTTTATATACACACTATTTCAACGAATAATTATGAATACACATCTTGTGTATAGTGTGTGTGCGTAGTTGAGAAAAATAAAATGAGATAGAGAGAGAGAGACTAACAGATTGTGCATGTATGTATGTGTATGAATGCATGTAAGTGTCTGTCTAGCTAAAACATACGTGTGTGTGTCTGTAAATATATGTGTGTGTGTCCTCCCTTCTTAACCCCTCACCAAAAATGTAGACGGATATTTCCCACCTAACATAGTAAAGGAACCAAACAAATGAAGCTCCCCCAATGCCGGCCTGCCACACCTCCACCACAACAGATCACTTAGCTCTAATTCCCTAGGGACCAGATCAACGCCAGTAATGACAACTGACACTCTACTCCCATTACACCTACTGCAGAAGGTAGGAAAAAAACTATTATTTATTTGTATGTGTCTGTCTATAATGTATATATATGTGTGTGTGTGTGTGTGTGTGTCTGTGTGTGTGTGTGTGTGTCTGTGAATGTGTGGTGTTTGTTTCCCCCTATATAACCCCTCGTCAAACATGTAAACAGATATTTTACCTTAAGCAGGGTCATCTGCTTTTTTCTCTCTTTCTCTGGCTTGTATCCATTTGGCCCCATTCAGCCTACTGTTTTAAGACGTTTATCCCCATCCAGGTGTCAATTTTTTACTGGTGAGCGGTAGCGAGCCATATTTTTTAAATGTTTTTGACAGCAGGCTAAATTTGTACATTTTTCGATATAAACATTTCTCCGGCGAAGCCGGATTTCTTCATATAATGCTGGCCCGTTATCGCTCGCCAGGAAGAAATCGACACCTAGATGGGGATAAACGTCTTAAAATAGTTGGCTGAATGGGGCCAAATGGATACAAGCCAGAGAAAGAGAGAAGAGAGAGAAATAAAAAAAAAATACCCGGTGACCCCCCTTAACACTGTAACGAGACCACCACCACTGACATAATTATCTCCTTCCCTAGAGCTCTCCCATCGCCAGCTTGCCATACTTCCACGTCAACAGTCCACTCAGACACAACTCCCTGAGGACCAGATCAATGCCAGTAATCACAGCCTCTTCTTCCCTTACATCTACCGCGGAAGATAGAAAACAAAAATCACTGTAATTTGTTCAGCTGCGCCTATCTATAATGTGTATGTGTGTATGTGTGTGAATATGAGTGACTGTGTTTCCCCTCTACCCTGCAACCTGTCGCCACATATGTAGACAGAGCAATTCTCCGTTAACCCTTTGAAGCTCTGACTCGTTTTAGCAGTTTATTTTGGCTATCATTAGACGATTTTATGCAGCTTAGGAAGTATCTGTGGGTATTAAAAGGGGTAAATACTATCTCGATCAACCCTTTCACTTCCATATACCGTTACTAATCTGAATAAAATCGTCTACTAGTAGCCAGAAACAGAACAGAAACGCGTGTTGGAGCTTGAAAGGGTTAATACAGTTAAGGGTCCACCACCACTGACACCCATGACATCTCTATAGCTCCCGAGGTCCCCCAGTGCTGGCCTGCCACACCTCCACCACGAAAGTCCACATACTGTAGATGTAACTCCCTGAGGATTATATCAAAGTCACGATTGACAACCCCCAGTCTTTTCCTATTTTAGGGGAGGTTTTTAGTTAGTTCGCTAGACCTCCATCAAGCTTAACATTACAGCCCCTAGACCCCCTTTCAAGATAAATTTGTACATTTTTCGGTAGAAAAATGTCCCGGCCGAAGGCCGGTTCCTCTTAAATTACAGGCTCGCTATCGCTCGCCAAGAAAAAATCTACACCTAAATGGCACGAAAACTCTTAAAATTGACAGAAATTGGGCGTAAGTTCTTAAAATCGCCAAACTAATGGGGCGAACGTCTTATAATATCAAAAGCAATGGGGGCTAACCATGAGGGAGAAAGGGGTCAAGAAAAAAATCCCTCCAGTGGAAATCTCCCCTTAACCTACACAGAAAACTTAAAAACAAAAACATACGAATTACCGGACTTTTACGTGCGATTACTATACCGTCGAGATGGTGGGGTCTGTAAGTCTGGGATAATGCAACATAATGTAACATAATGCAACATAATGCCGTCGGAAATGCAGGATATGGCCTCAGAAATTCATCATATGGCTTTTATTAGCAATATTAAGGGGAGGTTTTTAGTTGATTCCCTAGACTTCCATCAAATTTAAAATAACTCCCCCTAGACCCCCTTTCAAGATAAATTTGTACATTTTTCGGTAGAAAAATGTCCCGGCTGAAGGCCGATTCCCCTTAAATTACAGGCTCGCTATCGCTCGCCAGGAAAAAATCTACACCTAAATGGCACGAATGGTCTTAAAATTGACAGAAATGGGGTGAGGGTTCTTAAAACCGTCAAAATAATGGGGCAAACGTCTTAAAATTAGAAAAGTAATGGGGCTAAACATGAGGGAGAAAGGAGTAAAGAAAAAAAGTCCCTCAAGTGGAGATCTCCCCTTAAAAGAGAACAACGCTACAGGCGCCTACAGTATCTTATGCTATGGAGCTCTTTAACTTTGACTCTGGTTAAGGGGAGGTTTTTAGTGTGTTTCCTAGACTTCCATCCAACTTGAAATTACACCCCCTTGACCCCCTTTCAAGACAAATTTGTACATTTTTCGGTAGAAATATGTCCCGGCTGAAGGCCGGTTCCTCTTAAATTACAGGCTCGCTATCGCTCGCCAGGAAAAAATCGACACCTTAATGGGACGAAAGGTCTTAAAAGTCATATAAATGGGGTGAAAGTTCTTAAAATCGCCAAACTAATGGGGCGAACGTCTTAAAATCTCAAAAGCAATGGGGCTAAACATGAGGGAGAAAGGCGTAAAGGAAAAAATCCCTCAAGTGGAAATCTCCCCTTAAAATTAGTCGATTTTACGTCGTTTCAAAAAGGACCTATGTTATTTAGATGGTTTATGGCGATCCTGTCTACCCCTTTGAGTCCTAGAGGTAACTTACAAGCTGAATTCAATCCGTGGCATGGTAAGCAGAAGGGGATGAACATTGCGTCATCGTGCAGAGGGGGTTAACCCTCTCACATCCTGACACGATTTTTGAGCCTATTAGGGATACTTTAAATCCTTTGTTACCGTCAGGGGTATCTATAAACCTTTAGTTTGTTTACTTCAACTTCTGCAGTTGTCTTTGAGTTAGCTGTGGGCAGAAAACTAATTTTGGAGAGGTAATTATAACAGTGAGAGTAATCTATGTCTTATTGCTAATCTGGCAACCTCTGCGTCCTATGGTCGTGAGAGGGTTAACATTCGGTTCAGTGTCGACACGTCTACAACTCCAACTTCCCTGTAGTCCGTAACAAAAGAAGGGGAGATGGGTCTTTTTTTTTTTTTCTGGCCCCGCTTCTTCCTCATGCTGCGCCCCATTAGTTCTCAGATGTTAAGACGTTCGGCCCATTAGTTTGGCGATTTTATGACCTTTCGCCCCATTTCTATGTCAATATTTAGACTTTTCGTGTCATTTAGGTATCAATATTTTTTTGGCGATCGATAGTAAGCCTGTAATTTAACAGGAATCGGCCTTCGGCCTGGACATTTTTCTATCGAAAAATGTACACATTTATCTTGAATGAGGGTCTTGAGTGGGTGCCTTTTTAAGCTTGATGGAGGTCTAGGGAGGAAACTAAAAAGATAATGAAAAAATACATAAATGAGTAAATAAATAGCCCATCCCCCCTTAAATAGCCCATCCCCCCTTAAATAAGTAGCCCATCCCCCCTTAAATAAGTAGCCCATCCCCTTAAACATAAATAGCCCATCCCCCTTAAATAGCCCATCCCCCCTTAAACATAAATAGCCCATCCCCCCTTAAATAAGTAGCCCATCCCCCCTTAAATAGCCCATCCCCCCTTAAATAGACCATCCCCCCTTAAACATAAATAGCCCATCCCCCCCTTAAATAAGTAGTCCATCCCCCCTTAAATGAATAGCCCATCCCCCCTTAAATAAATAGCCCATCCCCCCTTAAATAAATAGCCCATCCCCCCTTAAATAAATAGCCCATCCCCCCTTAAACATCAATTTCTTACTTACAGAGTCTGTGGTCGGGGTTTGTGTTCAGTATGTTCACCGACGTAACTGGCTGGATGTTCTGAAAGTAAATCATTAATAGATTACACGAGTGAATATTAATCATATGCGAATTATGCTTGTTAATATTATGTGACCGTGAAGACATATTATACAAGTCGCAGCAAAATATATATATATATATATATGTGTTATTATGTTACATCTCTAAAGCATATGAATATCAAATTATAATTGATCAAATGTTGGCTCACACAAGACATAGACACACTAACACACACACACACACACACACACACACACACACACGCGCACACACACACACGCGCACACACACACACACACGCACACACACACGTACACATTAAATATGCGGCTGTAAACGCAATTAATTAGGATAAATGACATATCTCTTTTGACAAATCAAATTTTTCCCGGTGCGCTTCACAATTAGAAGGAAATCTATTTACATAATTATGAATTAAGTAGTAACTGGGCACAGGTCTAAAGGTATATATCAATTATGAATATATCTCGACATAATAACTTTTCAATTGCCATATGAATGCCATTGTGTACGATAATGCAATATTAACCCATCCCATTATATATATATATATATATATATATATATATATATATATATATATATATATATATATTTCTCACAAATACACGTGAGCTAGGCCTTCATGAATATTAATATTTTTTTTTACCTTTAGCCGGGATTCGAACCACGGACAGTCAGGAAAATAAAAACACAGTAGAAATATAAGCCCATAACTAGTACTACTTGGTTCACACCGCATAAAGTTCAGTTAATTACCGTCACTCTAGTTTTCACACAGGTTATCACCAAGTAATCAAAGGGTTTGGCAAGGTTAATTAAGGGGAGATCTCCACTTGAGGGATTTTTTTCTTGACCCCTTTCTCCCTCATGTTTAGCCCCATTGCTGTTGATATTATAAAACGTTTGCCCCATTAGTTTAGCGATTTTAAGAATTTTCACCCCATATTAAGACCTTTCGTGCCATTCAAGTGTCGATTTTATCCTGGCGAGCGATAGCGAGCCTGTAATTTAAGAGGAACCGGCCTTTGGCCGGGACATTTTTCTACCGAAAAATGTACAAATTTATCTTGAAAGGGACTCAAGGGGGTGTAATTTTAAGCTTGATGGAGGAGTAGGAAACAAACTAGAAACCTCCCCTTAAGTACACATAATAATATACTTCTGTAAAGGTATATTGTAAAGGTATATTGTAAAGGTATATTGTAAAGGTATATTGTAAAGGTATATTGTAAAGGTATATTGTAAAGGTATGTTGTAAAGGTATATTGTAAAGGTATGTTGTAAAGGTATATTGTAAAGGTATATTGTAAAGGTATGTTGTAAAGGTATATTGTAAAGGTATATTGTAAAGGTATATTGTAAAGGTATATTGTAAAGGTATGTTGTAAAGGTATATTGTAAAGGTATA
This sequence comes from Paralithodes platypus, assembly GCA_032716605.1. Classification (NCBI taxonomy): domain Eukaryota; kingdom Metazoa; phylum Arthropoda; class Malacostraca; order Decapoda; family Lithodidae; genus Paralithodes; species Paralithodes platypus. Next base: position 37,480,397 of record CM064516.1, on the reverse strand, counting down.
TTGTAAAGGTATATTGTAAAGGTATATTGTAAAGGTATATTGTAAAGGTATATTGTAAAGGTATATTGTAAAGGTATGTTGTAAAGGTATATTGTAAAGGTATATTGTAAAGGTATATTGTAAAGGTATATTGTAAAGGTATGTTGTAAAGGTATATTGTAAAGGTATATTGTAAAGGTATATTGGTAATAAATAGATCCATCAATTTGAGGGGCTATTATTAAATTATTTATTTTACATTACGAAGGGTATGTAGTAGTCAAGAGTGTTAATGGAGATAGTCTTTACCCTACTAATCCCCACAGATCCTTCCTAAGCTTATCTTTTGAATATATATCCAAAAACGTTATACGCACTTTATATAATGCATTGGTTCGTCCGCATTTGGAATATTGTGTCCAATTTTGGTCGCCATGCTATAGAAAGAACCTTGAAAAACTAGATAGTACAACTAGAGAGAGTGCAAAGGAGAGTAACTAAAATTATTGAGTGCACAGGAGAGTAACTAAAATTATTGCGTGCACAGGAGAGTAACTAAAATAATTGAGTGCACAGGAGAGTAACTAAAATTATTGAGTGCACAGGAGAGTAAGTAAAATTATTGCGTGCACAGGAGAGTAACTAAAATAATTGAGTGCACAGGAGAGTAACTAAAATTATTGAGTGCACAGGAGAGTAACTAAAATGATTGCCCGACTAAGAAATAAACCATATGAGGAACGACTAAGAGAGTCAAACATATTTACCTTGACAAACCGCAGAATAAGAGGGAACCAAATCCAAGTGTTTAAGGGGAGGTATTTAGTTTGTTCCCTACGGTTTCATCAAGCTTAAAATTACACTCCCTAGACCCTCTTTCAAGATAAATTTGTAAATTTTTCGGTAGAAAAATTTCCCGGCCGGAGGCCGGTTGCTCTTAAATTACAGGCTCGCTATCGCTCACCAGGAAAAAATCGACACCTTAATGGCACGAAAGGTCTTAAAATGGACATAAATGGGGCAGAATGTCTTAAAATGTCAAAACTACTAGGGCGAACGTCTTAAAATCTCAAAAGCAATGGGGCTAAACATGAGGTAGAAACGGGTCCAGAAAAAAATCCCTCCAGTGGAAATCTCCCCTTAATATTATCAGAGGCCATGACAACATGGACGCAAGTAAGCACTTCACACTAGGTAACTCAAATTACACAAGAAGTAATGGTTGTACAATTGTTGGAAAAACGTTTAATATTCACATGAAGCGATGCCCTTCTTTTGCAACAGAGTGGTCAACATATGGAATACATTGCCTAGAAATGTTGTTGAGTACCATACAGCCTAGATATCTTTATATCACCTTGATAAATATCTTGTCACGAATCCCTGACTGACTGGGTTTGTGCCCGAGTAATGTGACTGCGTCAGTATCCTACATATAATTATATATATTTTTTTCTGGACCACAGTCTTTCTGGAGCTGAAGCCCTCAAGTTAATGGCTGTGTGGACCCCCCCCCCCCACCCATTATCACCTTAAGGTAACACACACACACACACACACACACACACACACACACACACACACACACACACACACACACACACACACACACACCACACACACCACACACACACACCCACCCACACCCACACACACACACACACACACACACACACACGTACACACACACACACACACACACACACACACACACACACACACACACACACACACACACCATTACACACACACACACACACACACACACACACACACACATACATACATACATACATACATACATACATACATACATACATACATACAACATACATACATACATACATACATACATACATACATACATACATACATACATACATACATACATACATACATACATACATACACACCACAACACACACCACACGCAACCATACATACATACATACACATACATACATACATACATACATACATACATACATACATACATACATACATACATACATACATACATACATACATACATACATACATACATACATACATGCACGCACGCACGCACGCACGCACGCACGCGCGCGCACACACACACACACACACACACACATACATACATACATACATACATATATATATATTACAAGCAACCTAGTAAGAACCATTAGGTCTGTTGTTGCTTCTCTTCCTGTGTATACCTCTATATTCCTTTGCATAACATTGTCAGATGATAGCCCAAATCTCGTCAAATCCCGTCATTAACCTTTAAGGGGGATAAGGATATGAAGGTAATTAACCCTCTCTAAGTAAACCTCATACTTATATTTACCTTATTTATACTTTTCATTATTGACAGTGACATAAACATGACCCAATTAAGGGGTATTAGATGACAAACCCTATAGTTAAAGCATTTTTTTTTTTTTCTGGACCCGCTTCTCGTTAACGTTAAGGGGAGATATCCATTTGAGATTTTTTTCTTGACTCCTTGCTCCCTCATGTTTAGCCCCATTGCTTTTCTAATTTTAAGATGTTCGCCCCATTATTTTGACGATTTTAAGAACTTTCGACCCATTTCTGTCAATTTTAAGACCTTTCGTGCCATGTAAGTGTCGATTTTATCCTGGCGAGCGATAGCGAGCCTGTAATATAAGAGGAACCGGCTTTCAGCCGGGACATTTTTCTACCGAAAAATGTACAAATGTATCTTGAAAGAGGGTCAAGGGGGTGAAATTTTAAGATTGCTGGAGGAGTAGAAAACAAACTAAAAACCTCCCCTTAAAGCATCCTTTTTTCTGGACCCGCTTCTCGTTAATGTTAAGCCCCACTATGTTTGAGATTAAATAATACTAATAAATAATATAAATAATAATAATAATAATAATAATAATAATAATAATAATAATAATAATAATAATAATAAAGATATAAAAATAATAATAATAATTAAAATAAATAAGTACATAAATTCAAAATCTCCCCTCGACAACCTATAAAACACTCTACCGGGTACTTGTTACTGACAGCATATAGTGGGCGGAAGAGCTATTATGACTATGTGGGGGCGGAAGAGCTATTATGACTATGTGGGGGCGGAAGAACTATTATGACTATGTGGGGGCGGAAGAGCTATTATGACTATGTGGGGGCGGAAGAGCTATTATGACTATGCGGGGGCGGAAGAGCTATTATGACTATGTGGGGGCGGAAGAGCTATTATGACTATGCGGGGGCGGAAGAGCTATTATGACTATGTGGGGGCGGAAGAGCTATTATGACTATGCGGGGGCGGAAGAGCTATTATGACTATGTGGGGGCGGAAGAGCTATTATGACTATGTGGGGGCGGAAGAGCTATTATGACTATGCGGGGGCGGAAGAGCTATTATGACTATGTGGGGGCGGAAGAGCTATTATGACTATGTGGGGGCGGAAGAGTTATTATGACTATGTGGGGGCGGAAGAGCTATTATGACTATGCGGGGGCGGAAGACCTATTATGACTATGTGGGGGCGGAAGAGCTATTATGACTATGTGGGGGCGGAAGAGCTATTATGACTATGTGGGGGCGGAAGAGCTATTATGACTATGTGGGGGCGGAAGAGCTATTATGACTATGTGGGGGCGGAAGAGCTATTATGACTATGCGGGGGCGGAAGAGCTATTATGACTATGTGGGGGCGGAAGAGCTATTATGACTATGCGGGGGCGGAAGAGCTATTATGACTATGTGGGGGCGGAAGAGCTATTATGACTATGTGGGCGGCTTGGTTTATCTTGGCCGATAGTATTTTCGCCACATTGGGCGTGAATCCCTTCCTGATCTACAGTATGCCCGGGGTCTCATTTCTTTGGCGATATTAAATTAAGGGGGGATGGGCCGGTTTTCTGGACCACTTTCTCCCTCATGTTTAGCCCCATTAGTTTTCACATGCTAAGATGTTTGCCCCATTAGTTAGTCGATTTTAAGACCTTTCGCTCCATTTCTTCGTCAATATTTAGACCTTTCGTGCTATTTAGGTGTCGATTTTTTCCCTGGCGAACGGTAGTGAGCCTGTAATGTTGGAAGAACCGGTCTTTGGCCTGGACATTTTTCTTCCGAAAAATATACAAATTAATCTAGAAGGGGGATCTAATGGATGTTTTTTTTAAATTGATGGAGGTCTAGGGAGGAAACTAGAAAATAATGAATACATGCAAAAATCGCCCAAAAAGTGAACCATCCCCCCTTAAGACGGTTTCCTTCACTATCTTGGCGATTATTATTTTTGTTTTGTCGATGTGTATGAAGGAAACAAAGGGCAGGCTGACTGTAACGAGTGTCTCCCCAAAGCCAAAAGTGACCGAGAGCCAAAGTCAAGACATTGGGTTCAAAATGCCTTTACATACGATGTTTAAAGCAGTGAAGTCATAGGATGAAGTAAAGATTGATTAAGGGAGAAAGTTCCAGAGTTAACTTGTTGAGTAGAAGACGGACTGAGAAAATTTGCCAATTCTTGGGTTGCAGAGCTGAGCTGAACATAATAGGAGTGGGACTGTGTTGAGAGGCGGGTGCCTTGCACTCGCCGCCAGAGAGAGGGTATGCACTGAGAGAGCTCTGAAGAACACTGATTGGTGTAATAGCGAGAAAAGAGTGAAAGAGATACGACATTGCGGCGTGTAGAAAGACATTGTAGGGAGCTAATAAGAATAAGTCAGTTAATGAGGCAATATATTTTCTGGGCATATAAATGAATATAAACAAATAATTTCATAATTAAAATAGTCCCCCAGGCTTGTAGGATCAGGAGACAATATTAATTATTATTATTATTATTATTATTATTATTATTATTATTATTATTTATTTTTGATTTATATTTGTTTTACTTAAAGGGGGTTACAGAGGCGTTAATAGGGCCAAAATAAACAATAAAGTGTTCAAAATAAAATAATGTTCAGTGCAAAAACAACAACAATATATAATACAACCAGCACCCACCAAAGACTACGCCCCCGCTGGGTTTTGTGGACCAATTTCATTTTCGTCGTATTGCTCATAAATTCGGGTTGTTACCCCACAATTTCCCGCATACTTCAAGCCCTGCTCTCTCTTGGGTGCGGGTTTTAACATTGGTGAAGGGAAGGCTATATTTTTTTTGGGAAACGAGGAATAGATAAATAAATAAATAAATAAATAAATATATATATATATATATATATATATATATATATATATATATTATATATATACGATGTTACGACGTTAGTGGGGAGGGGGGGGGGGGGATATGAGTTTATTTAATTATTATTGAGTATTGATTAATTGACCCATGTCGGCAATATAATTTTTGTTTTTTGGTCTATATATATTTATTAATTAATATATTTTTGAGTTTCCTCTTTAGACCTCCTTCAAGCTTAAAAAATATACCCCCTAGAACCCCTTTCAAGATGAATTTGTACATTTCTCGGTAGGAACATGTCCAGGCCGATTCCTTCTATACTTACAGGCTTGCTATCGCTCGCCAGGAATACATTGACACCTAAATGGCACAATAAGTTTTAATATTGACAATGAAATGGGGCGAAAGGTCTCAAATTTGCCAAACTAATGGAACGAACGTATTAAGCTCTCAAAACTAATATGCTAAACATGAGGGAGAAGGGGATCCAGAAAAAAATGACTACCTCCCACTTAACCCATTAAATGACTACCTCCCACTTAACCCATTAAATGACTACCTCCCCACTTAACCCATTAAATGACTACCTCCCCACTTAACCCATTAAATGACTACCTCCCCACTTAACCCATTAAATGACTACCTCCCACTTAACCCATTAAATGACTACCTCCCCACTTAACCCATTAAATGACTACCTCCCCACTTAACCCATTAAATGACTACCTCCCACTTAACCCATTAAATGACTACCTCCCACTTAACCCATTAAATGACTACCTCCCACTTAACCTATTAAATGGACTAGCTCCCCACTTAACCCATTAAATGACTACCTCCCACTTAACCCATTAAATGACTACCTCCCACTTAACCCATTAAATGACTACCTCCCACTTAACCCATTAAATGACTACCTCCCACTTAACCCATTAAATGACTACCTCCCACTTAACCCATTAAATGACTACCTCCCCACTTAACCCATTAAATGACTACCTCCCACTTAACCCATTAAATGACTACCTCCCCACTTAACCCATTAAATGACTACCTCCCACTTAACCCATTAAATGACTACCTCCCACTTAACCCATTAGATGACTACCTCCCCACTTAACCATTAAAAAAAGGTGAGGTATGGTGTGGTTGGTGGTCAGAGGTTGTGGTGGAATGTGTCCTATTATACCCTGTCCACTTAAGGGGAGATTTCCACTTGAGGGATTTTTTTCTTGACCCCTTTCTCTCTCATGTTTAGCCCGATTGCTTTTGATATTTTAAGACGTTCGCCCCATTAGTTTGGCGATTTTAAGAACTTTCGTCCCATTTCTGTCAATTTTAAGACTTTTCGTGCCATTTAGGTCTCGATTTTTTCCAGGCGAGCGACAGCGAGCCTGTAATTTCAGAGGAACCGGCCATCGGCCGGGACATTTTTCTACCGAAAAATGTACAAATTTATCTTGAAAGGGCGTCTAGGGGTTGTAATGTTAAGCTTGATGGAAGTCTAGCGAACTAACTAAAAACCTCCCCTTAAGCCAGGCAACCGAACTCAAATAATGGATGCTTGTGAATGAAGGAGAAATTTGGGTGTGGAAAGTTAATTACGAGTTAATTTGATCAGTGAGCATTAATCAACCAAGGACGATTATTATCAATTAGTTTTGCTTAATATTAGACGATTGTACTCGGTTTGGAAAGCCCTCTTAAGAATCCAATGGGTGAATTTAACACAAGTATCCGACTCCCACAATTATTTCGTATGTTCTTGTTTTTCTATGTGAATGAGGGAGACAAAAGGCAGACGTGCCTGTAGCGAGTGCCAACCCTATAGTTGAAAGAGTGACAGGGTCAAAATCAAGGGACATTCGAGCCAAAATGCCAGGAAACAATGAGTTTGAAGCAATTTAATTCATCGGAGAAAGGAAAGACTGATTCAGGGAGTGAGTTCCAGAGCTCAGCTGTTAAAAAATAGAAGAAAGACTGAGAGTAACGTTTCACTCTTGTGTTGGAGAGTTGCACAGAGTAGGGGTGGGATTGTGTTGCAAGACGGGTACCACGTACCCTACGTAGAGAAGGTGGTATACACTGGGAGAGCTCTGAGGAGCACTGATTATTGTAGTAGCGATAGAAAAGCGAGAGAGATGCAACATTGTGGCGAAGAGAGAGAGAGAGATTGCAGAGAGTTGGTGAGTGGACGGGAATTAATTATACGAAAGGCCTTCCTTTCTACTTTGTCTAAGAGTGCGGTGTGAGAGGATCCTCCCCACACATGTGAACAATACTCAATACAAGAACACACTGTGCCCCTGTAGAGAGCAAGAAGCTGTGCATGGGTAAAGAACCCCTTGAGGCGGTTGAGCACACCCAGCTTCTGGGAGACTGCCTGGGTTATGTGAATACACTATAGGATAGCTGTAAAACAGGTTAGGAGGGGACTGCACAAATTAGGGGCTAACATGAATATATATATATATATATATATATATATACAGTATATATATATATATATATACCGTATATATATATATATATATATATATATATATATATATATATACCGTATATATATATATATATATATATATATATATATTTTTCTAATCTCTCAGTGGGGTTCGAACCGCCGACCGTCAGGACGATAGCCGACGCTTTAATAAACTACACCACGGCAGTCTATATATATATATATATATATATATATATATATATATATATATATATATATATATATATATAATAGGTGTGATGTGGCCATTTGAGGGTTAAGGTAAGGTAAGGTTGTTTAAAGGGGATCTGCCTCGTGTAGGCCAGGTAAACGTGTTCCTATTTTCATTGATTCTCTCAAACCCTTTCTGTACTGAACAAAGTCGTGGAATGATAACAAGATAATCAGATTAAATACGAAGAAAGCCGTTGTTACACCGAAAGGGTTAAGGGAGCCCACCTTGCCTTTTTTCCCTTGCTCTCCCTCTCTCTTTGGCTTGTATCCATTCGGCCCCAGTCAGCCTACAGTTTTAAGACGTTTACCCCCATTCAGGTGTCAATATTGTCCTGGCGAGCGGCAGCGAGCCAGCATATATATATTTTTGTTTTGACAGCAAGCTAAATTTGTACATTTTTCGATAGAAAAATGCCTCCAACGAAGCCGGATTTCTCCATACAATGCTGGTTCACTATCGCTCACCAGGAAAAAATCGGCACATGGATGGGGTTAAATGTTTTAAACCAGTTGGCTGAATGGGGCCGAATGGATACAAGCCAAAGAGAGAGGGAGAGCAAGAGAAAAAAGCGAAGAGGATACCATCTAATAATAATAATCTGTGCTCAGATCCCAGTGCCGGGTACGCTGTAAGTGTCAATACTGCGCCAACACGGACACGATCACCGGGCAATTTAGTCGGGGGTGTAAAATTTTATGCACCCCCCCCCCCCCCCGCTTTCCCTTGTTAGAGATCCTGCAGTAAGAAAGACCGATCATAGTCTTCCTTTGATGCCATTTTGATGCCTTAAGTCTCTCTCTCTCTCTCACAGTATATATATATATATATATATATATATATATATATATATATATATATATATATATATAGAGAGAGAGAGAGAGAGTACAAAGGAATACAAAGAAATCAAGCAACAACAGGTCCAGCGACCCCTCAAGGCTGCTTGCCCTCCAAAACACTGATGGTCAAGAATCCAAACACTGGTTTAGAGAGTGGGTAAGGGAAAGTGGAAAGGGAAGACTGCCCTGGGACAAATGTCTTTGGCAATATTATATGTTAGTAGGGGACAGTTGTTAGTAATATAATGGGTTGACCGATCTCTGTTACTTTAGAATACCTCTCTCCTCCTCTCCCTCACTCCTTTCCTACCCCTTTATACTCTCCCTCTCCCCTTCCCTGTCCCCCTTCCCCTCAATACTCCTCTCCCTCTCATTCTCTTTCTATCACACTACCTTTCATTCCCTCCCTACTCCCCTCCCCATCATTCCCTCCCTTCACCCTCATTCCCTCCCTCCCCTCCTCCCCCTTACTCCTCTCTATCCCTTTCGTAACTACTCCCCTCCCCCTAATTCCTCCTCTACTCCCTTCACCCTCATTCTCTCCCTGTATCATTCCCTCCGACCATGGGGCTCATCAGTAATTCCTGTCCTGCCCTTCTACCGGACCAACTTGGGGAGGGAAGGTCTGAGCACCTCTTCAAAGATTATTATGCATTTTTCACACACTATCCCGATCAAGTGAAAAAAAAAAACCTATATATACCATAATATATATATATATATATATATATATATATATATATATATATATATATATATATATATATATATATATATATATATATATATATATATATATATATATATATATATATATATATATATATATATTTGTATTATTTTTTGTTTAACTATCATCATCTCTATATTGGAAGATTGTATGATTATATAGTGCAGGAAATCTTTGTACGTTTGTGAACCAACTGTAAAAGGGTAAAAATTAGGTTTGCAGCTGGCTAGATTCTTATACCCAACAAGTACGGGCGGCACGGACGTTGTGGCTGACGACCTTGCAGATGCAAAGAAAATATTACAAAGTAATTATATTTAATTAATATGGTGTAAACTAAAGCACCCGTCACACTACGCCGAATTAAGTAAGGACGACGCTCCACGACTTAAGGAGTGGTGATAGAAGGGCGAGACCACTGGCGAGTAACGTGGATGATCGCGGGACGGGACGCCCTTGGCGGGCAGTATGGACGGGCATGCCGCCTGACGGCAACTGGACAGGGTCGAGCGGCGATCATGCAAGATCTAAGGGAGATAAATGTCGCCGCCGGAGCGGCGACATGCGCTGTAGCGCGCAAACTGTTCGGCAACAATGCTCCCGACGAGCGGCGCCTATAGGATATAGGGCGGCACCTCTAGATACTACTGCGGCGATGAACGGCCACCCTGTCACACCGGACGCCTACTCCGTCACGCTTGACGTCACGTGTGGCGTCACGTGCGACGTTGCCAGGTCGCGGATTCACGGGAGGCCCTCCCTCTATGACGCTGCTTGGGCAGCGACTCAAGAAACTTTCGACATTCGTCTTTGCTCATGGTCGCCGTCAGGCAGTGTTCGCCGACTATATTTTGCTGGACACCGTCTGACAGCGTCCCACTCTAGTTGGGTTGCCTCAAAAAATATTGCCAAGCCCTTGGGACGGCGTAGGCTCGCCGCATGTTGCCGCAAGTCGTTATCAGGTCGCCGCCTGACGGTGTCCTACCTTATAGCGGCGTCTGACGCAGACAGGTCGGCGCCCTTGTACCGTCTGACGCCGACTGGGCGCCGCCCACCTACCGTCCCCGTCCAGTCCATTTCCTTGACCTCATTAGCCGCTGACTCAGCTTATAAGAGTTGTGCATGTCGAACTTTTCCTGAAGCACCTGACGACCTCTCCCGGCGTCTCTCTTGAGTTGGCGCCCACCCACGACGCGCGGCGATGTAGGCAAAGACCTCGTTACGACCCTTAAGTCCAGGAGCGTCGGCACTTAAATCGGCATAGTGTGACGGAAAACATAATTATGCATTATATAATAAAATAAAATAGGGATAAAGATTAAAAAAAGAAAAGAAAAACTCAGAATTAGACCTTGAGATCAGTGATATACACGAGACGAAGGACATTATTTACAGCTAATCAGTAGTTTGCCTAACATGGTTCAAATCACCTTTCAACACACTTTGTCGGTGTATCAAAGTATTGGTTCCTCCAAACGTTTTTCGGAAGTTTCTGTTCACGGTTGTACATGACTCAAAGGTCGTCCAGACAAGTTAGAGAGAGACTTGGTAGAAATACAAGGACTATTTTACCAAATAAACAAACCATATCCTAATATCAATTCAGATATTAAGGGGAGATGGGTCGTTTTTCTGGCCTCCTTTCTCCCTCGTGTTAAACTCCATTTGTTTTGAGCGATTTTCACATCTTTCACCCCATTTCGTTGTCAATTTTAAGACCTTTTGTGACATTTAGGTGTAGATCTTTTCCTGGCGAGCGATAGCGAGCCTGAAATGTTAAAAGGAAGCCTACCGAAAAATTTACAAATTTATCTTGAAGGGGGGTCTAGGGGGTGTTTTTCTAAGCTTTATGGAGGTCTAGCGAGGAAACTAAGAAATACATGAATACATGAATTAATAGACAAAACAAATTAAGCGGCCTATCTCCCCTTAAACCCACAAAGACAAGATCAAATAACATATGTAAAAGAAGCAATGGTGAGCTATTGTATGAATTTTGGAATATCCGCTAGGACCCTTCCATATCTAGCCATCAATCAAACGAATGAGACCAATATACGCCGAGATGTGGCAGCTGTGGGCTCGCCAATTATCCGTATGTTCTGCATTATTCCTCTGTCGTCAAATATGACGTTACCGTTCTGTCTTTTAAGTCAATCTCTCATTTGTTTACTTTCATGTAGTTTTCATGTAAGAAAAACTAAAAAGTAACTTAATATTTTCTACTCATATTTGGGTTAAATTTCGATTATTTCATATTAGCTAAAAGATACATTTTCAGTTAACGAAAGGATAAACAAATATTGAGTAAGTTTATCCGTATACTGGGAATACTATATTTATCGATATTATATTGAAGGATATGAAATAATTAAAAGCAAATATTATTTCCATCTGAGAAAACTACAATATATCGAAAAAACCGTAATTAATATTTCTATCCCTTTTACTACCCACAGAAACAATATATATAAAGTTAATACATAAATGAATGCAGAAATATCTAAATAAAAACAATCCACTCCATCTGATATAAAATATATATCAGAAAAACAAGTGCAAGCATTTTTAGCGTTCTTTTATATTTGAGAACGTTTTGATATAGCGAAATACACAAACGTGTTTAGAACGAAATAATAATACTAAAAATAATAATATTAATACCAAAAATAATAATAATTATTATAATATCAACAACACAAATAGTAACTAGAGGGACACTCAGGAGAGCACATACCTCCACCTTCGCTGGCGGAGGTATGTGCTCTACTGATCACCTCCAAATGGGAATCACTTCTTCCTTGGTGCATATCCTATCTGCCTACCAAATTTCGTGAAAAATGGTTCATAAGTTTGTGAGCCGCCTACGCTGGCGGAGGTATGCACGCTACCTATCACCTTCAAAACCGAATTACTTCTTACTTGGCGCATATCCTATCTGCCTACCAAATTTCGTGAACGTCGGTTCATAGCTTTTTGAGATATTTTGTTTACAGACAAACAAATAAACGGAGGCAAATACATTATCTATGTCCAACTCGTTGGCGGTGATAACAATTTTGTTCTATGTGAATGAAGGAGACAAAAGGCAGGCTGCCTGAAACAGTGTCTCCCTCAAAGCCAAAAGAGTATCATAGAGCCAACTTCAAGGTCCGTTGTGGTCATAATGCCTGGACACACGAAGTTTAAAGCAGTTTAAGCCATAGGATAAAGACAATATTGATTGAGGGAGAGAGTTCCAGAGTTCTCTTGTTGAGTAGAAGAAATATTGAGAAAATATATCTTTAATCTATCTATAATGCATAAATTAACTCCCCACAAACATTAACCCCTTCTATACCGACGACGGCTTTTGTATTTGATGTCAGTTACATTTAGACGATTTTATGAAGCTGAGGAAGGATATATGTAGCTAAAAGGATTAATTAAAAGTAGTCTGTAGCCTTTTAATGAGTAGACGTCCTTCCTAATCTGTACAAAATCGTCTAATAGTGGCTAACATATAATGCAAAGTACATCACCGGTACAGAAGGGGTTAAAGGCTTATATGGGCCAAATCAGAGCAATTTTTGTTTACATAATTTACTTCTTGAGATGGAAAATAGTGTCTCTCACAGGACAGGGGCTAATATATTGAATACATTGTAAAAATATCTGTACAACTAACAATTAAAAGAAAAAATAATTACCACTACTAAAACTCCATTCAGTATTTTGGTTTTAAGCTGTATTTTTACCTCAGTTTTGGACTAAGCTTAAGGGGAGGTATTTAGTTTGTTCCCTAGACCTCCATCAAGCTTAAAATTACACCCCCTGGAGTTCCTTTCAAGATAAATTTGTACATTTTTCGGTAGAAAAATGTCCTGGCCGAAGGCCGGTTCCTCTTAAATTACAGGCTCGCTATCGCTCGCCAGGATAAAATCGACACCTGAATTGCACGAAAGGTCTTAATATGGGAAAGTTCTTAAAATCGCTAAACTAATGGGGCAAACGCTTTATAAAATTAAAAGCAATGGGGCTAAACATGAGGGAGAAAGGGGTCAAGAAAAAAATCCCTCAAGTGGAGATCTCCCCTTAAGATATAGTATATCTCTATAGTTACTAAACTTCAAATAGTGTACACTTGAGTGAGTTGGAGGGATGGAATTGAGAAGTATATGAATAAAAGTGGCGTTGGGTGGGAGGAGGGGCGCCGGTTGACGGATTACATAGAAGCATGGAATATGTGGCCATCTCTTCGGGATTAAGGCATCTGTTGATAGATAGATAAATTGTTAAATGCCATTCCTAAGCTGAATTTAACCGTCTAGTGTTAGCCAGACAATAACAATACATGACAGTATCGCACTGATGGGCTTAAATACGATAACAAATATAATGAAACGGACACAAACAATAACTCAATTCGCCTCACAAACAATAACTCAATTCCCCTCGAGAAAAAAAAAATATATTATATTGAGAAACCCCAGCCATTCTTTCTCCCCTCTTTTCTCCCCTAAATACGAAACTTTTGGCTTCTCAAACTTCACCATAATTAAGGTCAACAAACTTTGTTTCTTTCTCCCGTAAGTCCCTCAAAGACCGTCACACCACCTCTAGTTGCTGAAGTAAAAAACAAATATATATATATATACAGTATATATATATATATATAAAACGTTATTAGTTCAAATGACTTCACAAGGAAAACAACCAACATATCTATTGCTTCTTGCGAGGCTACCTGAAAAACCATGGGACATGGGTCCTGCTACTGATAGAAAGAACACGGTGAGCGTTAAAGATAGGTCGGTTTTCTAGATGTCCTTCACCCTCATGTTAGGCCCATTAGTTTTCAAATTTTAAGATGTTTACCCCATTAGTTCATCGATTTTAAGACTGTCCGCCCCATTTCCTTGTCAACATTGAGACCGTTCGTGTTATTTAGGTGTCGATTTGTTTTCCTGGTGAACGACATTTTTCTACCGCAAAATGTACAAATTAATCTAGAAAGGGGATCTAATGGATGTTTTCTTTAAGCTTGGCGGAGGTCTAGAGAGAACACTAGAATTAATACCTACTACATGAACAAAATCGGCCAAACAGTGAACTAGTGAATCTCAATAATCTGTTATGTGTGTGGCTTAAGGGGATGTATTTAGTTTGTTCCCTAGACCTCCATCAAGCTTAAAATTACACCCCCTTGAGTCCCTTTCAAGACAAATTTGTACATTTTTCGGTAGAAAAATTTCCCGGCCGAAGGCCGGTTCTTCTTAAATTAAAGGCTCGCTATCGCTCGCCAGGATAAAATTGACACCTGAATGGCACGAAAGGTCTTAATATGGGGTGAAAGTTCTTAAAATCGCTAAACTAATGGGGCAAACGTTTTATAATGTCAAAAGCAATGGGGCTAAACATGAGGGAGAAAGGGGTCAAGAAAAAAATCCCTCAAGTGGAGATCTCCCCTTAAGCAGTGTCTCACAATAGTTCGCCTGTGTAGCAAAACTGTATCTATCTAAAATTGTATCTATCTACAGTATCTATTGCCGGACGCCTAATTCCCCTTTATGAGGTTGGCCATGCACGACACCCCCCCCAAGCCAGGCCTGGCCCCTGTGAGAAGGACAACCCGTGTCAGTTTATTTAAGGGGGGTGACCTGTTTTTGTTCTGTCCTTTTCTATCTTTCTCTGGCTTGTATCCATTTGGCCCCATTCAGCCTACTGTTTTAGGACGTTTATCCCCATCCAAGTGTACAAAATTTATTGGTGAGCGATAGCGAGCCAGCATATTTTTTATTTTTGTTTGACAGCAGGCTAAATTTGTACATTTTTCGATAGAAAAATTTCTCCGGCGAAGCCGGATTTCTTCATATAATGCTGGCTCGCTATCGCTCGCTATCGCTCGCCAGGAAGAAATCGACACCTAGATGGGGATAAACGACTTAAAATAGTTGGCTGAATGGGGCCGAATGGATACAAGCCAGAGAAAGAGAGAAAAGGACAGAAATAACAAAAAGCAGGTCACCCCCCTAAGGACCTACAGGGTTGGGTTGACCACTAAACTTAAGGGGGTAGTACTTGTTTTTGGGTCAATGTACAGTGTATATTTATTAATGTATTTTTGTATTTCCTCGCTAGACCTCCATCAGCCTTACATATAAAATCCCTAGACCCCCTTTCAAGATCAAGTTGTAAATTTTTCGGTTCTTTTTAAAATAACAGGCTCGCTATCGCTTGCCAGGAAAA
Source organism: Paralithodes platypus (assembly GCA_032716605.1). Classification (NCBI taxonomy): domain Eukaryota; kingdom Metazoa; phylum Arthropoda; class Malacostraca; order Decapoda; family Lithodidae; genus Paralithodes; species Paralithodes platypus. Next base: position 37,464,733 of record CM064516.1, on the reverse strand, counting down.
GATCGTCACCTAAATTATATGAAAGGTCATAATATTGACAAAAACAAATGGGGCAAAAGGTTTCAAAATCGCCAAACTAATGGAACGAACGTCTTAAAATCTCAAAACGAATATGCTAAACATGAGGGAGAAGGGGGTCCAGGAAATGTGACTACCTCCCCTTTAAGGTTCGTCCGACTCGGAGGCCCTCCATTTCTTTTTGTTTTGTTTTACAGTGGTGTGCAGCTAGTCCATCCACTAACCTGCTTCACCCATAGGTAACCAGTAATGATTTGTATAAGGTTTACTTGGGTTGCCGACCAAGGTTGATGAGGTCCAACCACCTGGATATTTATAAGGTCTCCTCTAGATGGGTTGCCGACCAAGGCTAATGATTCCACCCGCTACATAAAGAATCCGGAAATTGCTGACCTGGACTGTACATCAATTAAGGTGAAGTTCTTGTTTTTTTCTGGACCCCTTTCTCCCACATGTTTAACCTCATTAGTTATGATATTTTAAGACGTTCACTCCATTAGTTCGGCTATTATTAGACCTTTCGCCCCATGCCTTCGTCAATATTAAGAAATTTCGTGTAATTCAGGTGTCGATAAATTTCCTGGCAAGCGTTGGTGAGACGGTCATTTAGGATGAATCGGCATGCGGCTGGGACATGTTTCTACCGACATATCTACAAATTTATCTCGAAGGGGTCTTGGAGGAGTTTTTGAGCTTGACAGAAGTCTAAGGACCAAACTAACCCTACCCCCCCCTACCCCCCCTATTAATCAAAGGTAAATCAGTATCACTATTCCCAACTTCACATTTTACTTACATAAGCCGCTGTCACACGAGCGTTTTTTCCGTAAATTTACCATGAGCAAGTTTTTTCTCATACTGTTTCGGGACTTATTCGCACTGGTATCGGAAACTAGACTGAAGGTAGATAATGTTAGGCGGCTGAATTTTGACAAAGTGTAATTTTTGAAGCTTCCAAACCCTAATTGCCCGTAAACAAATGCTCGAAAAAGGGCTCGTGTGACTCCGGCTTTATTCTAAACTTTTGCTTCACTAGAGTGCGGGATGTGAAAGAAAGTTAGACTACACACAGGCTATTAGAAATACATGAACACTGTCAAGGAAGAGTGATTGAAATTTAAGGGGATGGGTTTTAATTATTCGTATCGTCTCATATGCTCCCTAGACCTCCATCAAACTTATAACGCAATCAGTACCAGGGAAGGCCTTTTATCATATTCTGGCAACTATCAGACGGTTTTCTTCAGCCAAGGAAGGACCTTTAGCAATGATAAGGCTACAAACTATCTCATCCAACCATTTAAACTACCACAGCTCCTTCCTAAGCTGCATAATATCGTCTAAATATAGCTAGAATAAAATATAACACGTCACTGGTACTCAAAGGGTTAAAAAGTAGTCTGTTGTTGCTTGTTTTCCCTCATAAACCTCAGTAGGCGACCACGGCGACTTCAAAGGTCCGCCCGGCTCAAAGAAAATAATGAACTTCTGGTCCGCTACTACAAACTTTTAATTGGCCAGAGTCTTAGGCTTGGTGAACCCCCTAGGCCTGGTGAACCCCCTAGGCCTGGTGAACCCCTAGAGATCCCCCAGTTAGAGAGATCGGCCATGTTGGAGGAGGGATATTGTATTATTGAGTATGGGCTAATGCTTATATTAATGTATAAATTTATATATGTTTGAGTTTCATCGCTAGAATTCCATCAACCATAAAAAACACCCCCTAGATCCCCCCTCAACTTACATTTGTACATTTTTCGGCAGTAAAATGTCCCGGCCAAAGGCCGATTCCTCCTAGCATTAAAGGCTCGCTATCGCTCGCCTGGAAATAGATCGACACCTAAATGGCACGAAAAGTCTTTATATTGAAAAAAAAAAAATATGTGATAGGTTTCAAAATCGCCAAAATAATGGAACGAACGTCTTAAAATCTCAACAAATGAAAGGAACTAATGAGGGATAAAAAACAAGTACCTCCCCCTTAATTGGTCAGATCCCTAGACCTTGTTAACCCCCTAGGCCTGGTGAACCCCTAGAGATCCCCCAGTTAGGGAAATCTGCCATGTTGGTGCCCTACTTACCTAACAGAAGGAGGGATATTGTACTACTGAGTATGTAGTTTTTTTTTTTATTTATTTATTCACATATATACAGTATAAGTATATATATATATATATATATATATATATATATATATATATATATAATATATATATATATATAATATTATATATATCATTGTTTGAGTTTTCTCGCTATCGCTAGCCTGGAAAAAAGATCGACACCTAAATGGCACGAGTTAGGTGAAAGGTCTCAAAATTGCCAAAATAATGGAACGAACGTCTTAAAATCTCAAAATGAAAGGAACTAATGAGGGAAAAAAGCAACTACCTCCCCCCTTAATTGGCCAACCCCTAGGGATCCCCCAGTTACGGAGATCGGCCATTTTAGTGACCTTCTTACCAAACAGAAGAGGGATATTGTATTATTGATTAGGGACTAGTGCTTATTTGTATCTATTTATTGATATATTTTTTTAGTTTCCTCGCTAGAACTGTCATTTTGGAGGGCTGTGACATTTTTGTATACGGACAAATGTACAAATTAATTTCCAAAGAGGGTCTTGTGGGTGATATTAAAGCTTGATAGAAGTCTTAGAGAGCTAACTAACTCCCCTTTTCCTTTAAACCCCGTACGGTCCCGGTGACGTCCTTTTAAACCCCGTACGGTACCGGTGACGTCCTTTTAAACCCCGTACGGTACCGGTGACGTCCTTTTAAACCCGTACGGTACCGGTGACGTCCTTTTAAACCCCGTACGGTACCGGTGACGTCCTTTTAAACCCCGTACGGTACCGGTGACGTACTTTTAAACCCCGTACGGTACCGGTGACGTCCTTTTAAACCCGTACGGTACCGGTGACGACCTTTTAAACCCCGTACGGTACCGGTGACGTCCTTTTAAACCCGTACGGTACCGGTGACGACCTTTTAAAACCCGTACGGTACCGGTGACGTCCTTTTAAACCCGTACGGTACCGGTGACGTCCTTTTAAACCCCGTACGGTACCGGTGACGTCCTTTTAAACCCGTACGGTACCGGTGACGTCCTTTTAAACCCCGTACGGTACCGGTGACGTCCTTTTAAACCCCGTACGGTCCCGGTGACGTCCTTTTAAACCCGTACGGTACCGGTGACGTCCTTTTAAACCCCGTACGGTACCGGTGACGTCCTTTTAAACCCCGTACGGTACCGGTGACGTCCTTTTAAACCCCGTACGGTCCCGGTGACGTCTTTTTAAACCCCGTACGGTACCGGTGACGTCCTTTTAAACCCGTACGGTACCGGTGACGTCCTTTTAAACCCGTACGGTACCGGTGACGACCTTTTAAACCCCGTACGGTACCGGTGACGTCCTTTTAAATCCCGTACGGTACCGGTGACGTCCTTTTAAACCCCGTACGGTACCGGTGACGTCCTTTTAAACCCGTACGGTACCGGTGACGTCCTTTTCTATATATTGTGGCAACTATTAGGCGATTATAGTCATATTAGGAAGAACCTCTAGCAATTATATGGCTTCAAACTATCTCAACCAACCCTTTCAACGACCGCAGATCCTTCCTAAGCTGCAAAATAGTGTCTAAATAAAGCTAGACTCAAAGATAACACACGTAGCTGGTACTCAAAGGATTAAGGGGAGGTATTTAGTTTGTTCCCTACGTTTTCATCAAGCTTAAAATTACACACCCTAGACCCCCTTTCAAGATAAATTTGTACATTTTGTACATAAATTTGTACATTTTTCGGCCGGAGGCCGGTTGCTCTTAAATTACAGGCTCGCTATCGCTCGCCAGGAAAAAATCGACACCTTAATGGCACGAAAGGTCTTAAAATTTACAGAAATGGGGCAAAATGTCTTAAAATGTCAAAACTACTAGGGCGAACGTCTTAAAATCTCACAAGCAATGGGGCTAAACATGAGGGAGAAAGGGGTCAAGAAAAAAATCCCTCAAGTGGAGACCTCCCCTTAAATGACCAAACTAGAAATCCTGCTGTAGGAGAGAGCGGCCATATTTTCCTTTGGACGCCATTTTGGGGCTTCAATGATCAATCAACCAGATTTTGTTATATATTTTGATCGTGTATAATGTATAGGCTAATATTGTATATCCAAAGATCAAACTATACAGTATATCCTCTGTCTGTTTTGTCGAAAATTTGTGATGGGTGTGGAGATACGTACCAGAGTAGATAGATAGATAGATAGATAGATAGATAGAGATAGATATAGATAGATAGAGATAGATAGATAGATAGAGATAGATATAGATAGAGATAGATAGCTAGATAGATAGGAGAGATATATATATAGAGAGAGATATAGAGATATAAATAGATAGAGATAGATAGATAGAGACAGATAGATAGATATAGGTTGATATAGATAGATAGAGATAGACAGATAGATGTGAGTAAAGATAGGAAAATATCCCCCGTGTCTCCAAGATGGCGGAGGTTGGCCGATCTCTGTTACTATTGGGTCTCTAGAGCCCCCAGGAGCCCCGGGATCTAATATTGTGACGTAACAAAGCCACACCAACAGCTTCCTCACTCTCCAACACCACTCCTTCTCCCCTCTCTACACTCTTCAGACAATAGGAAACACGTAGAAAGTAGCTACGAGGTGCCGTTGTAAAGGCTTATCCCTCAATACCTTCACCTGACCTGGCAGACCTGGAAAATATTAGGTCAAATATTGTTGATGTTTTCTTTTGTCTCGCAATTCACGTTAAGGGGAGGTATTTAGTTTGTTCCCTACTTTTTCATCAAGCTTAAAGTTACACCCCCTAGACCCCCTTTCAAGATAAATTTGTACATTTTTCGGTAGAAAAATGTCCAGGCCGGAGGCCGGTTACTCTTAAATTACAGGCTCGCTATCGCTCGCCAGGAAAAAATCGACACCTTAACGGCACGACAGGTCTTAAAATTGACAGAAATGGGGTAAAATGTCTTAAAATATCCAAACTACTAGGGCGAAGGTCTTAAAATCTCAAAAGCAATGGGGCTAAACATGAGGGAGAAAGGAGTCCAGAAAAAAATCCCTCGAGTGGACATCTCCCCTTTAAGGGGACATGGGCTGGTTTTTTGGTCTATTAATTAAATAATTAATTTGTTTTTTAGTTTCCTCGCTAGACCTCCCTCAAACTTAGAAAAACACCCCCTAGATTCCTCCTCAAGAATTTGTCTTAATCGACACATAAATGGCACGAAAGGTCTTAAAATTGACAACAAAATGGAGCTAAGGGTGTTAAAATCGCCAAATTAATGGGCCGAACATCTTAAAATATCAAAACTAATGGGGCTAAACACGAGGGAGAAAGGGGTCCAGAAAAATTACTCATCTCCCCTTAACCCTTTCAGTATAACTACGCTTTCCATCCTGTAATTCTGGGTAATATTAGATTATATTATTCACCTTAGGAAGGATCTGTGGGAGTACAAAGGGTTAAGAATCTCAAATAACCCTACGACTGCCTTGCATTCATGTATCTAATATCAGCCTAAATATTATGGAGCTCGGGAAAAAAAAAAAAAATATATATATATATACCGGTATATATATATATATATATATATATATATATATGCCATTCACAACTACATTTATTTCATACGTTAACGAATGTAAACGTCAGTGTTGAATTACATTAACTTAAAACAATCATGCCTTATATATAGCTCAAGGGTATTCAAAGAATCCTGATGAGATTGTCGTGTTAAATTATGTCACACGGCCGGAAAATAATATACTTTATATCTAAGTCAATTATACAGTCTACATACCAGATAATGCAAACTGAGAGTACCTGAAATAACTCAACATTTTGCATAAAACAAGGTGCACTAGTGAATACAATATTCCGAAATGCTATGCTGTATATCGACTCTCTATCAACCAATCGATCGATTGATAAATAGATAGATAGATTGATATAGTCCATTCCTTACAGTTAGGCCAAAAATCTTGACCACTAACTTTTAGTACTCAGAAACGGCTAGAGTAATCAAGCTAATACTTCTACCGTTTGGGAAGGGTCAGCCAGGGAATAAGTGTGGTAAATTACAACCCATTTGCTCTAGCCCTTGTTGAGTTAAAGAGGTTTGTGTTCTAGAATGTCGCCCAACATATAATGAACAGACTATAGAAGAACAAGGACAATATATTCAATCATGAACTGTAAAGAACATTATTGCGTCTGTATATTTAGAGACAAATAGCTCTGTAATTACACCTCCTCCTTAACGGGATAGTGGCTGGTTTTTGGTTTTGTTGGTCATTTATTCATATATATTTAAATTTCCTCGCTAGACCTCCCTCAAACTTAGAAAAACACCTCTTAGACCCCTCTCAAGATAAATGTGTAATTTTTTTGGTAGATAAATGTCCCGGCCGAAGGCCGGTTCCTCATATCATTACAGTAGAAAAAAAATGACACCTAAATGGCACGATAGTTCTTAAAACTGACAAGGAAATGGAGCGAAAGGTGTTAAAATCGCCAAAGTAATGGGCCGAACGTCTTAAAATGTCAAAACTAATGGGGCTAAACACGAGGGAGGAAGGGGTCGAGAAAAACAGCCCATCTCCCCTTAATGGTAACGTATCCTGGGGGACCTATACTTACTATCACTGCTGAGGCCGCTTGCTATAGTCTACTTAGCCTTTATTTACACTCGACATTATCTACTGTACACGGGGTAGTTGGTGTGTGTGTGTGTGTGTGTGTGTGTGTGTGTGTGTGTGTGTGTGTGTGTGTGTGTGTGTGCGTGCGTGTGTGGAGATATTTCTCTTTCAATAATTTTTTGACTCGACCAATTTTTGTCATCTCGATTTTTGATGACAAAATGTGACTTCCCCGATTGATTGACTGCCCGACGTGCGACATTTCCCATACTATACTACTTACTACGTATCACACTACTTTAACACACCGGTATCACACTACTTTATCACAACGGTATATGTTGGTGGTGTAATGGTTTAGATGCTTATGTTCTGGGTGTGGTGCCGCGAGTTCGAATGCCGGGAGGATCATATGCTTTCATTAATTTATCCAAGTGCATTGGTGTTTTGCAATGGAGGATTAATGTTAAGAACGGGGTGTTCCTTAATTATGGAGATAACCGGTTCGTCACAGGTGCAACAGAAAAACGGTAAAAGACTGAGTATGAAAAGGTTAATTAAAGTGTCTATGATAATCTATCCATTTAAAGGTATAATGGTTGTAATAAATCCCACAAATATGAAGATTTGAAAGGTAAATCACTACACATATCATTTAATTTGTATATTTTCCAACCCTCGCTCTTTTACAGTGTACTGACTAACACTATCCAAAATATGACGAAAATAGCGTCCTAGATATTGAAGAGCGTAAAGGATGCTTCTACCTAGTTATTTACTTAATGGTTCACTTTTTGGGCGATTTTTGCATGTATTTATTATTTTTCTAGTTCCCTCCCTTGACCTCCATCAAATTAAAAAAAAAAACATCCATTAGATCCCCCTCCTAGATTAATTTGTACATTTTTCAGTAGAAAAATGTCCCGGCCGAAGGCCGCTTCTTCCAACATTACAGGCTCACTATCGTTCGCCAGGGAAAACATTGACACCTAAATAGCACAAAAGGTCTAAATATTGACGAAGAAATGGGGCGAAAGGTCTTAAAATCGACTAACTAATGGGGCAAACATCTTAACATCTGAAAACTAATGGGGCTAAACATGAGGGAGAAAGAGGTCCAGAAAACCGGCCCATCCCCCCTTAAGAAGATGATGATGAAGCTTATAACTAATCGTAGCTAGACAGATAGTGAGAGAGATAGAGGGGATAAATATATATATATATACAGTATATATATACAGTATATATATACAGTATATATATATATATACAGTATATATATATATATATATATATTTAATGCTATAATATATAATGAGTAACGCGTGGCCTTCTGTTAAGGGGACAGTGGTTATTGTTTTGGGTCTATTCATTTATATATTCGATTATTTTTAGTTTCCTCGCTAAACCTCCATCAAGCTTAAACAAAATGCTCCATAGATATATTTCTACATTTTTCTATAGAAGTAAGTCCCGGCCAGAGGCCGGTTTCTATTAAAATTACAGGCTCGCTGTCGCTCGCCAAGATATAATATAATCAACACCTAAATGGTACGCAAGAACTATATATTGGTATAGAAATGGGACGAAAGGTTTTAAAAACGCCAAACTTATAGGGGGCGAATGTTTTAAAATCTGAAAACTAATGGGGCTAAACAGGATGAAGAAGGGGGACCAGAAAAACGACCCGTCTCTCCCCTTAAGGAATAGGGCCTCCGTTTAACCTAATGGAGCCTGGGACGTTAGCTTCTCTGAGACCCATTACTGTCAGCCAAGGGTGATGGAGGACCAGCTGATGGGACGTTTACCTAGCCTACAACCCTACCAACACCCACCCTACCAACATACCCATAACACTCACCCTACCAACACATGCCTCTACCAACATACCCATAACACTCACCCTACCAACACCCACCCTACCAACATACCCATAACACTCACCCTACCAACACCCACCCTACCAACATACCCATAACACTCACCCTACCAACACACCCATAACACTCACCCTACCAACACCCACCCTACCAACATACCCATAACACCCACCCTACCAACATACCCATAACACCCACCCTACCAACATACCCATAACACCCACCCTACCAACATACCCATAACACTCACCCCACCAACACCCACCCTACCAACATACCCATAACACCCACCCTACCAACATACCCATAACACCCACCCCACCAACATACAGTACCCATAACTTCCACCCATCCAACACTCACCCTACCAACACATTCCTCTACCAACATACCCACCCTACCAACATACCCATAACACTCACCCTACCAACACATGCCTCTACCAACATACCCATAACACCCACCCCACCAACATACAGTACCCATAACTTCCACCCATCCAACACCCACCCCACCAACATACGGTACCCATAACTTCCACCCTACTAACACATGCCTCTACCAACATACCCATAACACCCACCCTGCCAACACATGCCTCTACCAACATACCCATAACACCCACCCCACCAACATACAGTACCCATAACTTCCACCCTGCCAACACTCACCCTACCAACACATTCCTCTACCAACATACCCACCCTACCAACATACCCATAACACTCACCCTACCAACACATGCCTCTACCAACATACCCATAACACCCACCCCACCAACATACGGTACCCATAACTTCCACCCATCCAACACTCACCCTACCAACACATTCCTCTACCAACATACCCACCCTACCAACATACCCATAACACTCACCCTACCAACACATGCCTCTACCACATACCCATAACACCCACCCCACCAACATACAGTACCCATAACTTCCACCCATCCAACACCCACCCCACCAACATACGGTACCCATAACTTCCACCCTACTAACACATGCCTCTACCAACATACCCATAACACCCACCCTGCCAACACATGCCTCTACCAACATACCCATAACACCCACCCCACCAACATACAGTACCCATAACTTCCACCCTGCCAACACTCACCCTACCAACACATTCCTCTACCAACATACCCACCCTACCAACATACCCATAACACTCACCCTACCAACACATGCCTCTACCAACATACCCATAACACCCACCCCACCAACATACACAGTACCCATAACTTCCACCCATCCAACACCCACCCCACCAACATACGGTACCCATAACTTCCACCCTACTAACACATGCCTCTACCAACATACCCATAACACCCACCCCACCAACATACAGTACCCATAACTTCCACCCATCCAACACCCACCCCACCAACATACGGTACCCATAACTTCCACCCTACTAACACATGCCTCTACCAACATACCCATAACACCCACCCTGCCAACACATGCCTCTACCAACATACCCATAACACCCACCCCACCAACATACAGTACCCATAACTTCCACCCTGCCAACACTCACCCTACCAACACATTCCTCTACCAACATACCCATAACACTCACCCTACCAACACATGCCTCTACCAACATACCCATAACACCCACCCCACCAACATACAGTACCCATAACTTCCACCCATCCAACACCCACCCCACCAACATACGGTACCCATAACTTCCACCCTACCAACACATGCCTCTACCAACATACCCATAACACTCACCCTACCAACATACGGTACCCATAACTTCCACCCATCCAACACCCACCCCACCAACATACGGTACCCATAACTTCCACCCTACTAACACATGCCTCTACCAACATACCCATAACACCCACCCCACCAACATACAGTACCCATAACTTCCACCCATCCAACACCCACCCCACCAACATACGGTACCCATAACTTCCACCCTACTAAACACATGTCTCTACCAACATACCCATAACACCCACCCTGCCAACACATGCCTCTACCAACATACCCATAACACCCAACCTACCAACATACAGTACCCATAACACCCACCCTGCCAACACTCACCCTACCAACACATTCCTCTACCAACATACCCACCCTACCAACATACCCATAACACTCACCCTACCAACACATGCCTCTACCAACATACCCATAACACCCACCCCACCAACATACAGTACCCATAACTTCCACCCATCCAACACCCACCCCACCAACATACGGTACCCATAACTTCCACCCTACTAACACATGCCTCTACCAACATACCCATAACACCCACCCTGCCAACACATGCCTCTACCAACATACCCATAACACCCACCCCACCAACATACAGTACCCATAACTTCCACCCTGCCAACACTCACCCTACCAACACATTCCTCTACCAACATACCCACCCTACCAACATACCCATAACACTCACCCTACCAACACATGCCTCTACCAACATACCCATAACACCCACCCTACCAACATATAATACAGACAGACAGACAGATATGAAGATATAATAATCCCTCCTAATGATAAACTCTATAAGTAGCAATGAGTGGTCTGGTACTAGGGGGGCAGCACGTCAGTTTAAGGGGAGGTTTTTAGTTTGGTCTCTAGATATCCATCAAGCTTAAGATTACACCCCTTTAAGCCTCTTTTAAGATAAATTTGTACATTTTTCGGTAGAAAAATGTCCCGGCTGAGAGCCGGTTCCTCTTAAATTACAGGCTCGCTATCGCTCGCCAGGATAAAATCGACACCTAAATGGCACGAAAGGTCTTAAAATTGACAGAAATGAGTCGAAGGTTCTTACAATCGTCAAAATAATGGGGCGAACGTCTTAAAATTAGAAAAGCAATGGGGCTAAACATGAGGGAGAAAGGAGTCAAGAAAAAAATCCCTCAAGTGGAAATCTCTCCTTAAGGGGGGGGGGGGGGGATGGGCCGGTTTATTGGCTCATTTATGCGTCTTCTATTTATTTTTGTTAGTTTCCTCCCTAGACCTCCATCATGCTTAAAAAACACCTGCCCAAGATCCTCCTTCAAGATAAATGTGTACATTTTTCGGTAGAACAATGTCCAGGCCGAAGGCCGGTGCCTCTTAAATTACAGGCTCGCTATCGCTCGCCAGGAAAAAATCGACACCTAAATTACACGAAATGTCTTAACATTGTCAAACAAATGGGCGAAAGGTCTTAAAATCGCCAAACTAATGGGCCAAACGTCATAAAATCTGAAAAATGATATGCTAAACATGAGGGTGAAGAGGGGGGGCCATAAAATCGGGCCATCTCCCTTTAAGCTAGGATGGCCTGGTCCGTTGGTTCCTCTGAGGCCCATTACTGTCAGCCGAGGGTGATGGAGGACCAGCTGATGGGGGTGTCTAACTTACCTACAAGCTCCTCTACTACAGCGTCCATTCCCTACCGACAACCATATCAAAATAAATATCACATCAAAACTAATGGGGCTAAACATGAGGGAGCAGAGGTTCCTGAAAAATCCTTCCCCCCCCCCCCCCCCTTAACCCACTGGACCCCAGCGACGCACGTGATGCGTCGTCAATGTATGTAACGCTAAACCCCAACGCCGCCGCATAGGGTGCGTCGTCGCGGTTAATTACTCCGGTCCTATGGCTCTTAGAGGGCTCAGATTTGTATGGGAAATGCGTAAGTATCCCACGCATCAATGCCGATGGTTGAAAACACTCAAAGTCCCATGCATGTTTTTGCCTACCCCTTTCCCCATGTAAGTTCCGACTTTCGAGCACCCTGTAGGACCCCTTAATGACCTAGGGCAGTGGTCAGCAACCCTTAAAGCTAGAAGAGCCATTTTAAATAGTTTCATAAAAATGGTGTACTGTCGGAGCCGCAATACAAAACAAATTGGTCTCATCAACCGAAATGTACAGTACTTCAGAAATAAGAGAATATATCCTACTTCTCAACTAAACCAATTATAGTGATATTGTTCAATAGCCTGGTATCCACAAGCTTAGGAAACACATCTCACAGTTCTAGAAATCATAACAATTGATACCTATACATCTTTTCGAAGTTGTATAAACAAATCTAATGTTGCCTTGAATGTGTTATATGATGCCTTCATTTTGAAGGAAGAATTATTATTTCTAAAGCTTCTGGAGCCACGCAAGTGTCCCGAAAGAGCCGCATGCGGCTCCTGAGCCGCAGGTTGCCGACCCCTGAACTAGGGATAGTTTTTTTTTGTGGTTTTTCCTTCATTTATAACCCATTCCAGGAGTTTTCTGGAAATCTTTTTTTTTACAACCTGGCGGTCCTGGAGTGTACATTTGTATTATATTGCCTGGGGCTCAGTGGGTTAAGCATTGCATTTATTTACAATTGCGTAGATCAATATGGAGATGAAGAATATGCTAGTGAGAAATGGAAATGGGAATGGTAAACCTCAATGGTATGGTAAGTTTGGTGAGTCCAGGCCCAACACTACTATCAAAATCCAAATGATTGAACACAGGGCCGGGTGCGCTATTGATTGAACACAGGGCCGGGTGCGCTATTGATTTCATTGATAAATTACTGCCGCTTTATTACTGACCCTTTATGCTATTTACTTCACTTTGGACGCATTAAGGGGAGGTATTTAGTTTGTTCCCTAGACCTCCATCAAGCTTAAAATTACACCCCCTTGAGTCCCTTTCAAGATAAATTTGTACATTTTTCGGTAGAAAAATTTCCCGGCCGAAGGCCGGTTCCTCTTAAATTACAGGCTCGCTATCGCTCGCCAGGATAAAATCGACACCTGAATTGCACGAAAGGTCTTAATATGGGGTGAAAGTTCTTAAAATCGCTAAACTAATGGGGCAAACGTTTTATAATATCTAAAGCAATGGGGCTAAACATGAGGGAGAAAGGGGTCAAGAAAAAAATCCCTCAAGTGGAGATCTCCCCTTAATGAAATCAAAGGGACCCCACACATAAACGTAAACAGACATGCAGATACACACAATTACAGACATGCAGATACACACAATTACAGACATGCAGATACACACAATTACAGACATGCAGATACACACAATTACATTATGCGCACATCAACTAAAATATAATGAAAGCACAAACGCCTGCATTATACTTACATACCAACACAATACTCATGAAACAAACATCACACACACACACACACACACAATAAATATGATGGTCATTTTGCTTTATTAAACAGGTCATCAACTACAGGCCAATATGCAATACTGCCAATATTTTTATGGGAATTTGTCATGGGCTTTGTCATTGGAAGGCCTATCCTCATCATTATCGCCATCATCATCATCTTCACTATCATTATTACTATCATGATTGTCATCATCATCTTCATTATTATCATTATTATAATCACTATAATCATCATCATCATCATAATTATCATCATCATCATTTACATTATAATAATTATAATTATCATCATTAAAATCATCATCTTCATTATCATTATCATCATCATCATCACTATCATCATCATTACGTCATATATAATATTCCTATTCATTACAATCATCTCCAACAAAGATTCTAGAGATTATGTGATCCTGGCTGTTTGTGGCTGTATGTGGAAAGTAGTTAGAATATACGGAGTAGGTGGCAAGTTGCTGAAAGCAGTGAAGAGCATAGTATGAGGGTGCAAAGGCGGCAGTACGTGTGGAGAATGAGCAGAGCGAGTTCTTTGATCTGAATGTTGGGTTGAAACAGGGGTGTGTGATGTCCCCGTGGTTGTTTACTGTATATATGGATGACGTTATGAAAGAAATACAAAGAAGAACAGTGGATGTTGGTGTATCGCTGATAAGGGAGGAAAATAAGTGGAAGCTACCTGTACTGATGATACAGTTCTGATGAGCGATAATGAATGGGAGTTGCAGGGACTGGTAAATATGTTTGGAACAGTGTGCGAAAAACGGAATCTGAAGGTAAATGCGGGGAAGAGCAAGGTTACGGTCTTCGAAAGGGGTGAAGCCACAGAGTGTGAGGTGAAGTTGAACGGTCAGGCTATGGAGATTGTCAGCTCATTTAAGTATCTGGGCAGTGTGTTGAGTAAAGATGGGACTATGGATGAAAAAGTGCTTGTGTTTACTGCATTACACCTACGATTTTATGTGTTCCATGTGGTATTTTATAGCTCTTAAGGTTCTGATACCACCTATTCATTAGAATTACTAAAACTTATCTAGTTTAATTAATATATATGGAATAAAGAAAAGTTTACTTAATTCATATTATGATAATATGATAATCTACAGTGATAATCGAAACATACCAGCTATAAAATACCACATGCAACACATACAATCGTAGATATAATGCAGTAAACCCAAGCAAGGGAAGAAATGCCGTCAGTGCCTATTTTAAATGTGTGATACCGGTAAGTAAATGCCGGTCTGTGATTGGCGTGAGCGAGCCCAGTCAGTCTTCACCTCTCGCTTCACATAAAACTGTAATATATTAAGTAATCATTAATATTACTTTAAACATATCAAGTTTAATGAATAAATAAAGAATAATAAAGATAATAATACAATATTATCAGCTCAGCTACTCATTTTGGCCAGTGTGATAAGATAGCCAATCATGAGCCTCGATAGAAACACCAGTTAGAAGCCAGATGCACGAGTCAACTGAATGGAGTACAAATATAAACGATATACAGAAGCATATAACGTGCATACCAGTTTATTAAAAAAAAAAGAAAAAAAAAAATGAATCACTAATTGAATCAACATTCCCAAACTTCAATTCTCCCCCATTCCAGAACTGCATGAGAACCCTGAACGATGAAGTATACTTGCCAAAAATAAAGAACGGACAGAACAAAAAGAGAATCGTAATTAAAACAGCGTCTCCTTCATTTTGCATAAACCTCATTAAAATTTCACGTAAGCATTCGTTTTCCAAGAAGGAGATAGGAAACGGCGAAGAACACTTTTGTTTGGGGTTTTAAGGGGAGGTTTTTAGTTCGTTCCCTAGAATTCCATCAAGCTTAAAATTACACCCCCTAGACCCCCTTTCAAGATAAATGTGTACATTTTTCGGTAGAAAAATTTCCCGGCCAAAGGCCGGTACCTCTTAAATTACAGGCTCGCTATCGCTCGCCAGGATAAAATCGACACCTAAATGGCATGAAAAGTCTTAAAATTGACAGAAATGGGGCAAACGTTCTTAAAATCGCCAAACTAATGGGGCAAACGTCTTAGAATATCAAAAGCAATGGGACTAAACATGAGATAGAAAGGAATCCAGAAAAAAATCCCTCAAGTGGAAATCTCCCCTTAAGGGGGTAGATATACTCACTTTTTCTGGACTCCTTTCTCCCTCATGTTTACCATATTAGTTTTGAGATCTTAGGATGTTATTTCGTTTGTTTGGCGATTTTGAGACCTTTCACCCCATTTCTGGATTAATATTAAGACCTTTCGTGCCATTTAGGTGTTGATTTTTTTCCTGGCGAGCGATAGCGAGCCTGTAATTTTAGATGGAACCAGCCTTCGGCCAGAACATTGTACTGTCAAAAAATTTAAACAATTATCTTGAAAGGGAGTTTAAGGTGTGTTTTTAAAGCTTGACTGAGGTCTAGCGAGGAAACTCAACACATTATAAATAGATTGATATAAAATTATAAGGTCCAAATAAAAAAACAAAAAAAACAAGCACTACCCCTTAATTAGAAGGGTGAGTGACTCCTAACCTTGCAGCTTACGAGACGACCTTTTCATTCAATTAAGGCCGCTAGTTGACGATATTGTACAGTTTAGGAAGGATCTCCAGCAATGAAAAGGCCTCAAACTACAGTACATCAAGTAGCCCTTTTAACTACCACAGATCTCTCCTAATCTGCATGACATCTTCTATATATAGCTAAACTGAAGAAAGATGGCTGTCACTAGCTTATTGTATTCAATATAGGAAGGACCTTCAGCAATGATAAAGCTAAAAACTATCACACTTGACCATTTTAACTACCATAGATCCTCCCTAAGCTGCATATAAATGTCTAAATGTAGTTAAAATTAAATAAAAACAAAGGTTGCAAAGCACCGACAGGCCTTTGCTGAACGCTGTCAATCACTCATCGCCTCCTAACCCCCCCACCCCTCACCCCTAAAGGTCCTTCCTAAACTGAATAAAATCGTCTAGTAGCTGCCAGAATGTCATGCAAAAGGCGTCACTGATACTGTATGGGTTAATTAAGCCAGCTGTGCTTTTATTGTGCACAACAATGCAACTGATATGTATTGTTGTCGGATTAAAAAGGTTCACTGGACATTTAGAGCACCTTGGGACTCGTAAATGTATGAATCCTCGTACACACACACACACACACACACACACACACACACACACACACACACACACACACACACACACACACACACATGATTTTAAGATATTATGAGACAATAATAGAAGACGGGACAGTAAGAGAATAAATCTCAATATATATATATATATATATATATATATACCGGTATATATATATATATATATATATATATATAAATACCGGTATATATATATATATATATATATATATATATATATATATATATATATATATATATATATATATATACATATATATATATATATATATTATATATATATATTCAAAGCCTATAAATGTATGACAAGAGAAAAACGGTTGACTGTTCAGTTAAATATGGGATAGGAGAGAGCAGAGGTGGGAGGTGAAATATGGAAGAAAAGGGATGATTGAGGGATTGATAATAGAAAGATTGAGGGATTGATAATAGGATGATTGAGGGATTGATAATAGGATGATGGAGGGATTGATAATAGGATGATGGAGGGATTGATAATAGGATGATGGAGGGATTGATAATAGGATGATTGAGGGATTGATGATAGGATGATGGAGGGATTGATAATAGGAAGATGGAGGGATTGATAATAGGAAGATTGAGGGATTGATGATAGGATGATGGAGGGATTGATAATAGGATGAGGATGATAATAGGATGGAGGGATTGATAATAGGATGATTGAGGGATTGATAATAGGAAGATTGAGGGATTGATAATAGGAAGATTGAGGGATTGATAATAGGAAGATTGAGGGATTGATAATAGGATGATGGAGGGATTGATAATAGGATGATGGAGGGATTGATAATAGGATGATTGAGGGATTGATGATAGGAAGATGGAGGGATTGATAATAGGATGCTTGAGGGATTGATAATAGGAAGGAGCGGAGGAGAATGGACGAGATAAGAAGATAGGTATAGAAAGTTCTATATAACCAATAGTACAGCCTATGAATTCCACCTGACTGGAATTCCTTAGCATATCTGTCTGCTTGATAAATTATAGACATATTTGAAACTACTACAGCTCTGCAACATATTATTAGCAAATTTTCATAATAAACGAAAGAATTATCTACAAATAAAATATTGGGTATACCTGAGTAATCTTATATGGTTAACATTACATAATTTTATCCAGTTTAGTAATTAAGGATCTCTAAGGCCTAACAGCACCAATGACACAGGACTTTGGGTTGGCATGAAACAAAGATGAGATATAAGGGCCTAACAGACAAGATATAAGGGCCTAACAGACAAGATATAAGGGCCTAACAGACAAGATATAAGGGCCTAACAGACAAGATATAAGGGCCTAACAGACAAGATATAAGGGCCTAACAGACAAGATGTAAGGGCCTAACAGACAAGATATAAGGGCCTAACAGACAAGATGTAAGGGCCTAACAGACAAGATGTAAGGGCCTAACAGACAAGATATAAGGGCCTAACAGACAAGATATAAAGGCCTAACAGACAAGATGTAAGGGCCTAACAGACAAGATATAAGGGCCTAACAGACAAGATATAAGGGCCTAACAGACAAGATGTAAGGGCCTAACAGACAAAATATAAGGGCCTAACAGACAAGATATAAGGGCCTAACAGACAAGATATAAGGGCCTAACAGACAAGATATAAGGGCCTAACAGACAAGATATAAGGGCCTAACAGACAAGATATAAGGGCCTAACAGACAAGATATAAGGGCCTAACAGACAAGATATAAGGGCCTAACAGACAAGATGTAAGGGCCTAACAGACAAGATATAAAGGCCTAACAGACAAGATGTAAGGGCCTAACAGACAAGATGTAAGGGCCTAACAGACAAGATGTAAGGGCCTAACAGACAAGATGTAAGGGCCTAACAGACAAGATATAAGGGCCTAACAGACAAGATATAAGGGCCTAACAGACAAGATATAAGGGCCTAACAGACAAGATGTAAGGGCCTAACAGACAAGATATAAAGGCCTAACAGACAAGATGTAAGGGCCTAACAGACAAGATTTAAGGGCCTAACAGACAAGATATAAGGGCCTAACAGACAAGATATAAGGGCCTAACAGACAAGATATAAGGGCCTAACAGACAAGATATAAGGGCCTAACAGACAAGATATAAGGGCCTAACAGACAAGATATAAGGGCCTAACAGACAAGATGTAAGGGCCTAACAGACAAGATATAAGGGCCTAACAGACAAGATATAAGGGCCTAACAGACAAGATATAAGGGCCTAACAGACAAGATATAAGGGCCTAACAGACAAGATGTAAGGGACTAACAGACAAGATATAAAGGCCTAACAGACAAGATGTAAGGGCCTAACAGACAAGATATAAAGGCCTAACAGACAAGATGTAAGGGCCTAACAGACAAGACATAAGGGCCTAACAGACAAGATATAAGGGCCTAACAGACAAGATATAAGGGCCTAACAGACAAGATATAAGGGCCTAACAGACAAGATATAAGGGCCTAACAGACAAGATATAAGGGCCTAACAGACAAGATATAAGGGCCTAACAGACAAGATAATGGACGTGCTTGGAAATTTATAAATGCATGAACACAATGCAGAGTGAAAATGCCTTAAGGGGGGTGACCTGCTTTTTTTAATTTGTCTCCTTTTCTCTCTTTCTCTGGCTTGTATCCATTCGGCCCCATTCAGCCAACTATTTTAAGACGTTTATCCCCATCTAGTTGTCGATTTTTTCCTGGCGAGCGATAGCGAGCCAGCATTATATGAAGAAATCCGGCTTCGCCGGAGACATTTTTCTACCGAAAAATGTACAAATATAGCCTGCTGTCAAAAACATTCTAAAAATATGCTGGCTCGCTACCGCTCACCAGTAAAAAATTGACACCTGGATGGGGATAAACGTCTTAAAACAGTAGGCTGAATGGGGCCGAATGGATACAAGCCAGAGAAAGAGAGAAAAGGAGAGAACAAAAATCAGGTCACCTCCCTTAAGGGGAGGTATTTAGTTTGTTCCCTAGACCTCCATCAAGCTTAAAATTACACCCCCTTGAGTCCCTTTCAAGACACTTTGTACATTTTTCGGTAGAAAAAGTCCCGGCCGAAGGCCGGTTCCTCTTAAATTACAGGCTCGCTATCGCTCGCCAGGATAAAATCGACACCTGAATTGCACAAAAGGTGCATGGGGTGAAAGTTCTTAAAATCGCTAAACTAATGGGGCAAACGTTTTATAATATCAAAAGCAATGGGGCTAAACATGAGAGAGAAAGGGGTCAAGAAAAAAATCCCTGAAGTGGAGATCTCCCCTTAAACTCAGCATTTAGCGCCGTGTGAATATACCATATGTGTAAATAAGTAACAAGGGCCGTTTTTCTGGTCCCCTTTCTTCCTCATGTTTATCTCCATTAGTTTTGAGATTTTATGATGTTTGCCCCATTAGTTTGTCGAATTTAGGACCTTTCGCACCATTTCTGTGTCAATATTAAGACAATTCGTGCCTTTTAAGTGTCAAATTTCTTCCTGGCGTGCGATAGCGAGCCTGTAATTGTGGGGAAACCGGCCTTCGGGCGTGACATTTTTCTATCGAAAAATGTACAGATTAATTTCGAAGGGGGATCTAATGGGTGTTTTGTTAAGTTTGATGGAAGTCTAGGGGTGAATTAAAAAATGATAATAATTATATGACAGAATCGACCAAAAAAATAAACCCATTCTCCTTAACCACATTTCATGCTACACTAGTCTATTTCACTAGCACTGCCTCTGTTTACATATGCCCCTGCTACCCTAATATAAACGCACATGTACGGTACGTAGCACAAACAGTTGACTACCATCCATCTGGACCAGAACCCCATCAAATACATCACCTTTTGTGAGGTTTCGTTTGCGACTAACCTTGAACATCATTTGCATGTTCTCTGTGAGTGGGATTGAAACCGCTTCGTCTGTAACTGGGTATCACCCTTCATTAGCTAAATACAAGAGAAGCTGGAAGTCACTACCAAGAGAGAACCCAGGGAACCATAGCTACCACTCCGCCTCGGGTCACCAACTCCATTTTACCTTACCTTTAGATACCTTTAGATGTGTTCGCCGCTCTTCTAGCGGCACCAAGGAGCGCAACGCCCCTCGTTATGGGTGGTGATTTGGTGCAGTACACTGTTTGAAGCGACAGCTCGCTCCTTTGCGAGAATGGGCTCGTCTGGCACTTTTTGCAGTTCGACATCTAGGGCTCTCTTGAAGTTGTCTAACGAGATGTCCCTCATGTCTCTTACTCGCCGTGGGAGTTTGTTGAAGAGACGTGGGCCTCTGTGTGATAACCAGCCCTCTCGCAGAGAGCCCATAGCACCCCTGTTATTCATCCGGGGGATTTCGCATTCCCAGCCTCTCCTATCACTGAATTTCATGACTATCGGAGTATGTAGGTTTGGTACTAAACCCTCTGCGATTTTCCAGATTTTCCACGTGTATATTATTAGGTAACGTTCTCTTCTACGTTCCAGTGAGTACAGATTCAGTGCTCTTAAACGCTCCCAATAGTGTAGATGTTTTATCGAACTTATATGCGAAGTGAAATTTCTTTGTACACTCTCTACGTCATTTATTTCACCTGCTTTGTATGGGGATGTTAATACGCTACAGTATTCAAGCCGCGGTAGCACTAGAGATTTGAAGAGCGTTATCATAGGCAATTCACCGCGTGTTTTAAAAGTACGCAGAATCCAACCCGTTAGACGTTTCGCAGCCGCCACTTTGACCTGGTTATGTACTTTGAAACCCATATTTTCAGACATTAATACCCCAAGGTCTTTCACACTGTCTTTCCGTTCTATTATGTGGTTAGATTCTGTTAAGTAATTGTAATTTCTTTAACACCATTATTATCTCCGTACCGTATTAATTGGAATTTTTCCTCATTGAATTGCATGTTGTTTTCCCTGGTCCACTGGAACACTACATTCATGTCTTCCTGCAGTCAGCCCGTGTCCTCTTGTGTGTTTACTATCTTGCTTAATTTTGTGTCATCAGCAAAAGACGACACCGTACTGTGTCTGGTGTTGGTATCTATGTCGCAAATTAGTATGAGGAACAGAAGGGGCGCTAGCACTGTTCCTTGGGGCACTGAGCTTTTGACATCCGAAGGCTCAGAAGTGACTTGGTTTACTGCTACCGATTGTTTTCGGTTTACTTGCTACCTCTGACTGCGAAGAAGAGGTAGGTCTTGAAGGCCTATGGTATATCTCTGTCTCGCTTTTCAGAGACTGGGGAAACAATATGAATCTGTTACTCAGAGGAATATCTGTAACTAAATCTAATAAATATATAAAAACCAAATAAACTACCAATATTTCCCTTGCATTTACTTATACATACCATTTTATCTCACAACCATAACTATAAATGTATTATGCTACACATTTAGCATATATATATATATATATATATAATGAGTGCAACATGCTCGAGAAACAATTCCAGTTAACTTTTTTTATTATGTAAATTTTGTTTTTCTAAATCGTATTCTTCAGCAATATTTTCCATTTTCTCACTATCCAGTAATTGAAGAAAAAGAAGAACGGAGAGGATTACCGAAGAGCGAGGAGGTGGACGATTGCGATTTGTAAGAGGAGGAAGGAGAGGAGGTCGATGACAATCTGGGAGAGAGAGAGAGAGAGAGAGAGAGAGAGAGAGAGAGAGAGAGAGAGAGAGAGAGAGAGAGAGAGAGAGAGGGGGTAGTATTAGTAGTAGTAACAGTAAAACGAATGAAATAACTAGTAATTTTTGGGAAAAGAAGGGACGATAGAGAATGAGGAGAACGGGATAACATGTTAATAGAAGGGAATCGGAAGGGAGCAAGATAAGTGTGAAGACGAGAAGGAATGGAGAGAGAGAGAGAGAGAGAGAGAGAGAGAGAGAGAGAGAGAGAGAGAGAGAGAGAGAGAGAGAGAGAGAGAACAAAGAGGAGGAAGAAAGAAAGAGAGGAAGAACGGAAAAAGGGACGAAAGGAAGGATGAAAAGTTGCAAGTTAAGAATAGGAGGAAGGGTCGAGGACGAGAATACAGGAGTAAGGGGCGCGCAGATAGTGGCAGTAGGTAGGTAGGTAGGTAGGTAGGTAGGTAGGTAGGTAGGTAGGTAGGTAGGTAGGTAGGTAGGTAGGTATGTAGGTAGGTAGTTAGGTAGGTAGGAAGGTGAGGTAGATAAGTACTGTAGGTATGTAGGTAGGTAGGTATGTAGGTGGTTGGTAGGTAGGTAGTTGTAGGTAGGTAGGTAGGTAGGTAGGTAGGTAGGTAGGTAGGTAGGTAGGTAGGTAGGTAGGTAGGTAGGTAGGTAGGTAGGTAGGTAGGTAGGTAGGTAGGTAGGTATGTAGGTAGGTAGGTAGGTAGGTACAGTAGGTAGGTAGGTAGGTAGGTAGGTAGGTAGGTATGTAGGTAGGTAGGTAGGTAGGTAGGTAGGTTGGATGGTAGGTAGGTAGGTAGGTAGGTAGGTAGGTAGTTTAGTAGGTACGACAGTAGGTAGGTAGGTAGGATGGTAGGTAGGTAGGTAGGTAGGTAGGTAGGTAGGTAGGTAGGGAGCGAGGGTAGGGAGGGTAGGTAGTAGGTAGTTGGTAGGTAGGTAGGTAGTAGGTATGTAGGTATAGGTAGGTGGTAGTAGTAGGTAGGTCGGTAGGTAGGTAGGTCGGTAGGTAGGTAGGTAGGTAGGTAGGTATGTAGGTAAGAAGGGTAGGTAGGTAGTAGGTATGTATGTAAGTAGGTTGGTAGGTAGGAAGCTAGGTAGGTAGGTCAGTAGGTAGGTAAGTAGGTATGCAGGTAGGAAGGAAGGTAGGCAAGTAGGTAGGTAGGTAGGTAGGTATGGTAGGTAGGTAGGTAGGTAGGTAGGTATAGGGTAGGTAGGTAGGTATGGTAGGTAGGTAGGTAGGGTGGAAGTAGGTAGGTAGGTAGGTAGGTAGGTAGGTAGGTAGGTAGGTAGGTAGGTAGGTAGGTAGTAGTAGGTAGGGTAGGTAGTCGGTAGGTAGGTAGGTAGGTAGGTAGGTAGGTAGGTAGGTAGGTAGTAGTAGGTAGGTAGGTAGGTAGGTAGGTAGGTAGGTAGGTAGGTAGGTAGGTAGGTAGGTAGGTAGGTAGGTAGGTAGGTAGGTAGGTAGGTAGGTAGGTAGGTAGGTAGGTAGGAATGTATGTATGTAGGTAGGTAGGCAGGTACAGTAGGTAAGTAGGTAGGTAGGTAGGTAGGTGGGTGGGTAGGTAGCTAGGTAGGTAGGTAGGTAGGTAGGTAGGTAGGTAGGTAGGTAGGTAGGTACAGTAGGTAGGTAGGTAGGTAGGTAGGTAGGTAGGTAGGTAGGTAGGGTAGGTAGGTAGGTAGGTAGGGTAGGTAGGTAGGTAGGTAGGTAGGTAGGTAGGTAGGTAGGTAGGTAGGTAGGTAGGTAGGTAGGTAGGTAGGTAGGTAGGTAGGTAGGTAGGTAGGTAGGTAGGTAGGTAGGTAGGTAGGTAGGTAGGTAGGTAGGTAGGTAGGTAGGTAGGTAGGTAGGTAGGTAGGTAGGTAGGTAGGTAGGTAGGTAGGTAGGTAGGTAGGTAGGTAGGTAGGTAGGTAGGTAGGTAGGTAGGTAGGTAGGTGAGTGGGTAAATTGGTGGCTAGTGTACTAGGTAGGTAGGTGAGTGAGTAAGTAGGTGGGTAAGTTGGCTCGGATTTGGTCATATTTCAAAGGCAAAACAAAATAAAAATAAAAAAACAACGAAAGTTGCAAAAAGAAAGTTGGTTCAGATTTGACTAATTTTCAGATAAAAAAACACAGTAAGAAAAAAAGTTGGCTGGATTTGACCATTGTTCAGAGTAAAAAACACTAAAAGTGTAAACAAAACTTGGCTTGGATTGAGGCAATGTTCAGACTTCCTAGTCAATCATAGGATCCATGATGGGCTAAGGCCTTCATCCCCCTGTGACCTATTGAAATCATCATCTATTTAGAACAGTTATGGACCTACCAGTGGCTGTCCAAAATAGAACATGGTCATGAATTAGTAATAGGCAATAATGCCTATCCAGGAAATGGGAAAAAGGAGACTTTTCAGAGTGGTTTTTTTTATGGACTGTGAACAATGGCCAAATCTGAACCAAATTTTGCCAAAGATTGGCTAGGATTTTCCAATTTTTGGGGTTGTTACTTTTCAATATTATATATTCAGAGTTATTCCCATATTACCCCTATATTTACCCTCACCCAAAATCCGTTATTCCCAAACACTCGGCTATTATTATCATTAACTATTAAGGGTGTGACTTGCAGAAGAGCCATAATTGCTAAAACCCCCAAGAGGTGCACCAATAGCATGAATAGGGATGGAATCACGTAATGAGATGAATTGCCTCAGCTTAGTAAAAAGAAGTTTAACTTTTGTGTTCAATGTTTGATTACTCCCTTTGTAAACGATAGTGTTGGGAAGCATGTTCCACATTTTGACAGTGGATGGTATAAAACTTCTAGAAAATTGAGAAGCATTACACTAAGTTTACAAAGGCCATACTACTTAGATTTGAGGAAAATCTAGTTAATCTTGCAGGCCTGAAAAGTGGTGGTCGCTTAGAAATCATTGGGTGGTCAGTTTTGGTAAAATTAAACTTATGTAAAAGAACCAATTAACCAATAATGTGGCGATGTTCAAGATCCACAGTAATATTCAGCAGTAAGATCTAAATTTGATTAAAAGACTCGATCAATATGACCAAGGTTAGAGTTGTGCAGCGGAAGACCAGACAGGAGAGCAATACTCAAATAATGGCAGAATAAAATAAAAGAAACAATTGAGAACAATTGAATCGTCAGCATTAGTCCTTATGCATTTACGTAAAATCCCAACCTTTTGAGAGATAAAGGACGCCAAGGATGGAATATGATCTTCAAAAGTGAGCTTAGAATTGAGAGTTACACCTAATAATCTGAGCGCAGAGCAATCTTTTATGACACAATTGTCAATAATGGTATCAGGATGACCAGTGATGGGAAGTACGAGATCGGGAGTACGGCTATCAGAATTGAAACTAGGAAATAGAATGGCCATAAAAATTGCTTACCTCACTTTCTAATGATTAAATACAGGAGAATACAACTTTAAAATAGAATAAATCGTCAGGTAGTTCACATTTTCTATCGTAGCAAACCAAGGTGGCCGATTAGGTATAGTGACCAGCTGGCTGCACGTGGACCTGACAAATGGCGAAAGCGTGTGTCATTTGGGATCCACAAACATTATATCTAAATTCAAGGGGAACAAAATATACAAAGATGACTATATAATACATGAAAAACATGAAAAGTATATGTAAATATTTGGAAGTCATAAGTAACGAAAAATTGTAGAAGAAGTTAATAAATAATAATTTTAGCAGACCACAAAATCAGAGTGCACCAAATGTAGTGACGTCATGTTTGTGTAAAGTTATAGCTCAATTCTGATTGGTTAATATACATAATAGAATGAGAGAGAGAGCGTTCGTGTTTCAGGAAGAGCCCAAACATATATACAAAAGTATTATTGATTGACGGCCGCTGAGGCTCGGCCCGCCCAGCTGAGGAGGACTGAACATTTTATAGGAGAGTGAAAATCAAATTGACATAATTAGAAAAGTAGCACTTATCCGAACATCCATAAGGTAAGAGCAAAGAATAAATATTCCATAAGGCAGGAATACCGAGGTGTACTGTAGTTGTTCTGGAGAATATCCCTTAAGAGGCTTACTTAAGAAGGGGGAAGGAGTGAGACCTTCCATTTTGTTTTAATAAATAAAAAAACAAGTAGGTAGGTAGGACCGCATTAATTACTCCCCCACTCGTCCTCTAAGTGACAGGGCTTGTAATACCACGCTGGAGATTGGAAAGGGAAGAATTGTGTATGAGGGCATTTTTCCTTACTGAGTAATTGTCTTAGGTAAAAATTGAATTCCACTTTAGCACTGTTTAAAATGTAGTTAACCGAAAATTAACATATTCAATTCCTTATGTAGGTTTATGTATAACTTTAGGATTTAGTCAGTGATACCTGGTGACTGCACATTAGTTTAACAATGATGAACATTTGCTGTTAATAATTTAAAATGCTAAGCTCAAACTATCTTTGTGAGTCTTTGGAGACATTTTTATTTGCTAGCAGGAGGTTCTTATCTCTAATGGAGGTACTTATATTTGAACAGATAATCCGGAGTATATTTACAAGTCACAATCGGTAGTTAAATGACATGAGATACAAGCAAGATGACAAATAAAAATAGATCTTAAACTATAAATACTACATATTATGTCATATTCTCTCTCTCTCTCTCTCTATATATATATATATATATATATAATTATAATACAACCTGTGAGGGAGATACTGGAGATGTGAGGGAAGGAGCAAAGGAACGCGTTTGTTTGTGTATAATGCGGTAGTTGTAGAGGCGTAACGTTAACTATAATATAGCTATATCTCGATCATCGTGGTCGGAGTAGTCCAAGATAACAACAGGTATAACTAGCGTAGGCAAGATGGCAAAGAGGACAGCGTGTGGGTTGTAAAATGAAGTGATGTTCTAAGAAATCCCAAAACAGGGAACTCACAAACACTATGGTATACTCTTTATGTAAACAGCGATGTGTCTCCCAGGTGAGACAGGTAAGCTATTGTTGCGTCTTTCTCTACTAGAGTTACAAGTACAGTTTTCTATAGGTTTCATCTTGTCTTCTTTAATTTGGCTACCAGCTGGTGGTTGCAGTTGGCTCTGGATCGATCATCTTGGCTGCCTTTGGCTCTGTCTGTGGGCGACTACGAGACAGATTCGGACTGCTTCTGGCTGGCTCGTCTCAGGCTACTTTCGGCTACTGGATGGACCTTGTAAAGTACCGGGTTGGAGATTCTGATCTTGTGAAGTTTCAGGTCAGCCTTGTAAATTATAGTTTCCATTGGCTTGTAAGGTTTCGGGTCAGTGGTCTTGTAAAATGCCGGGCAGGTCTTGTAAAGTACCCTTAGGGGGCTTGTAAAATCCTGGGATGGTCTTGTGAAGTATCGCGCAGTCGATCTTGTAAAGTATATCAACGAGCTACTTGGAGGTGAGCTACCAAACAACATTCGGGACTTAATGGATTTCTTGCTCCTTTTACTCGGTTTGGATTTGGGGTCCAGAAGGTCGCTCTCACCTCTGTATGGAGGGGGAGAGTTATGTCCTTTTGACCTCGGTCTAGCTGGACGAGGTATGGAGAGCTGGGCAGGTGACAGGTGAGGTAGAGATGGTGAGGTGACGGCAGCAAGGGGCAGAGCCAGGCAAGTGAGGTATGATGGAGCACGGGGGCTACCTTCTAGATCGTAGAACACGACAGTGGTAGATTCTCTTATTCATCCCTGGCTTCACAATGATGGAGGCTATTCTGGGTGTACTACTTGGAGATGCTGACTCTGGGGCGGGTGTAGGTGTCGTAGTGGGTGGATTTCCTGGAGATGCGGGCATCACAACAACAAACGTGTACAGCATAAGATTGTCTTTCTTCTTCTTCCTACTATATTATATATATACAGTATATACAGTATATATACTTTATATATCATGAAAATCTTCAATTAAATATTATCAATTCAAAGAACTACTTCTTGGTTAGCCAACATTTTCATACAAATTTTGGAGAGGAATGAATGAGCTCAATGGGGAATGTGATCCTATACTCCAAAAACAATGTGATGACAAACATAATTTGGCTATTATATTCCTTGGAAGAATATACACATCTTATTCATTTGTAATCGGTATTTCTAATTTGCATAGATATATGTGTCCTGTTTTTGGAAGAAAAAAAATACATTAATTAATGGATGTTAACGAATATTGGTCATTAGTGCATTTGTTGTACCACTACATAACAAAAATTATAAAATGGACATGTCACTTTCCCAGGATATATTTGTCTTTATATACACGACTGTCTGTAAGTCTGTGTGTGCCATTTCTCTACCCCATCCCACCAGTAGATGACCAACAAATAAAACCTGCCATCGTCTCCATGTCCCACAAATTCACCAAACTTTGTGGAGCAGCTTCCGTGGCTCTTCCGTGGGACAATTTCCTGAGGCAGTGTGTCCCCCTGTAACTTGTGGCGGCCGTCATGTTCCGCACAACCGACCACCAGGAGAATTTGGCCTACTTCTTTTGCGCAATAGCCATCTTGTATACCTGGTGTTGAGATAATTTTGCCTACTTCTTTTGTGCAACAGCGATCTTGTATACCTGGTTTTGCTGACCGTCGTATAATATTTACTTCTACTAACAAAGTTGGAAGAGGTAATTTCGATGTTGCCTTTGTTTGTCTGTCCGTTTGTCTTTAAGCAAGATATCTCAAATGGTTATTACCGGCTTTTCCTGAAATTTGGTGTGTAGATGGTCATGCGTCAAGTAAGAAGTGATTCAAATTAGGAAGCAATTGGTAGAGCTCATACCTCCGCCTGCCTGCACAGAGGTATACACTCCCCCGAGTGCATCTCTAGTTAGACTAGATATTTGTATATGTGTAATATGCCGTATATTCATGGGTTATACATATAGGATTACATTTAATAAGCATTGCAAATAAAGGAATAATCACAAGTGACCACAAATGGAGTACGAGTTCTGCCATATAGTATATTCATCCTTTTGTTGTACCTTAGTTTATATTGGTTAGTACAGCATCAAGAAGCACAATTATGATAGTTTACAATGTCGAACTATTATGATGATTGTTTAACGCAATAAGACCAAAATACCTAGATTTACACTTTAGCGCCCATCATCATGTTTATATCATTAGGAGATACTAAAGTATTCCTGACCACGACTGTACATTTGAACCCAAGACACGGAAGGACAATAGTGAAAGACGGAGAGGACACAGTGCGAGGTATGCAGTATGTCCCCTGCAGCAATAAAGATGTAATATTCTCCCTATAGATGACCCTCGTGTTCTCCTCCAGTCACACTGCCACTCAACACAGCTCCTCACACCGCAATATTACACCCGGAGAGGAAAGAATAATACTGAATAAACAAACAATTATTACTATCACTATACAACTAATATTCAGTTAAAGTGCAGTATTCACAGCAAAGCGGTCTGTAGCTAGGAATGTTATAGTTCAGAAAATGTGTTATTTATGGCTCTAGCATTAATCAGAGCTACCTCTAGGATATTAATCAGAGCTACCTCTAGGATATTAATCAGAGCTACCTCTAGGATATTAATCAGAGCTACCTCTAGGATATTAATCAGAGAGCTACCTCTAGGATATTAATCAGAGCTACCTCTAGGATATTAATCAGAGCTACCTCTAGGATATTAATCAGAGCTACCTCTAGGATATTCAAACTCTTGCTAAAGCCAACAAAGTACTGCATTTACCGAATGTGATAAGTCATTTTCTGGGGAGACTATCTTGTTTTCATCATGGGTGTGAGTAACGACTATACTTTATCGGTTGAGGATTAACCACAAGGGAAAGAATCAGTATCGAATCCAACCAAGACAATACAAAGTGTTGTTATAGCCCAGAGGCTTAACAAATCAAATAGGTGTATTCTTCTAAAGGGGAGAGTTCCACTTGAGGGATTTTTTTCTTGACCTCTTTCTCCCCATTGCTTTTGAGTTTTTAAGATGTTCACCCCATTAGTTTGGCGATTTTAAGAACGTTCGCCCAATTTCTGTCAATTTTAAGACCTTTCGTACCATTTAGGTGTCGATATTTTCCTGGCGAGCGATAGCGAGCCTGTAATTTAAGAGGAACCGGCCTTTGGCCGGGAAATTTTTCTACCGAAAAATTAAAAAATTTATCTTGAAAGGGGGTCAAGGGGGTTTAATTTTAAGCTTGATGGAGGTCTAGGGAATAAACTAAATACCTCCCCTTAACCCTTTATTGGGCAAGTGACCAAATATGATCATGCGAGAGATCAACAAAATCTGGCCCTATGAGCGCGCAACTTTGCAGTGCCTCCCAAAACACTCCCGCCCCACAAAGGGTTAACCTCTTCTGTACCGGCGACGTATATTTACTTTCTTCTATCTACTATAAGACGATTGTGTCCAGTTTAAAAAGGGGACTCCAGCAATTAACAGGCTTTGAACTATCACAATTTAAGCCTTTTTACTACCACAGATCCTTCTTAAACTGCTCAAAATCGTCTAAATATAGCTAGAATAAAATGAAAAACCCCTCCCGCCCCACAAAGGGTTGAAGCTCGACAGTACTACCAACGACAAAAGTTCGTTCCCCCAACCTGCCATTGTGTTAAAGGGGTATACTACTCGCTTTTTCTGGACCTCCTTCTCCCTCGTGTTTAGCATTATTATGTTTTTTTTTTCAACCAACCAACTTCACCTCTAAACTCAATTAATGAAATCAACAAATACATGTGGCACTCCAAGCACTCGAACCTAGGATACTCGCATCGAAATTCCGCGCACTTATGCATTACGCTATCAAGACATATTAGTTTTGAGATTTTAAGACGTTCCTTCCATTAGTTTCTGAATGTTAAGACCTTTCGCCCCATTTCTTTGTCAATATTAAGACCTTTTGTGTCATATAGGTGTCAATTATTTCCTGGCGAGCGAGAGCGAGCCTGCAATTTTAAGAGCAACTGGCCTTCGGCCTGGACATTGGTAGAACAATGTACAAATGTATCTTGAAGGGGGGTTTAGGGGGTGTATTTCTAAGCTTGATGGAGGTTTAGCAAGGCAACTAAAAAATAAATGAATTGATAGCCCAAAAATCCGACCACTATCCCCTTGATCCGAATCACCTGAGGGTCGAAAAACGAAGCATTTATTGGGAGCAAATAGCACTGCCTTCAGGCGCTTCGTTGGTCGACCCTCAGGTGCTCCGGATTCACTCAGTGGCAGGTTGGGGAACGAACTTTTGTCGTTGATAATACATACCCGGTACACATTCTGTGGAGTGTCTCTTGTATTCCAAAAAAAAAGGTAGCCTGATACTCGGAAATTAATCTTCAATCAATAATAATCGTTTGCGAATTAATTCTGGGCACTGCTTTTAAGCACAGTGTCACCCGTATAAAAAAAAAAAAAAGACAGACAAAAGGACCCCATTACTATAGTCTATTCGCTGTAAGTAGGCGAAAAATCATGACCTCTAACCTATGTAACTAAAAAAAATTACGAGTAATCAAGCTAATATTTCTACCATTTGGGAAGAGTCAGCCAAGAAATATATGTAGAAATTTACAGCCAATTTGAGTTTAGACCCCTACTAAAGAAAAAAAAAAAAAAAATCTCCAATCTTGCACCTTAATGGAGCGACACTCAAGTTGAATCATACCATCACAATTTCAGCTTTATTACCCCCCCCCCCTCCCCTCCCCCCCTCATATAGAAAACGCATTCCATAACAAAGTAGAACACAGCTTCAATAGAAAAGGCATTGATTGTGTGTTTGTTTATTGTCTTACTAGAAAGATAGTATAAGTACAAATTATCGAAGTGGGGAGAAATTATTGACAGTGAAACTATTGACTACAAGTGAAAGCAGGAAGATGGAAGGAAGGGAGATGAGAGGGGGGAGCTAAAGGGAGGGGGGACGAAGGGGCATGGGACGGGTCTTAAGGGGAGATGGTTGTTGTTTTTCTAGATCCCCTTCTCCCTCATATTTAGCCCCATTAGTTTTCAGTTTTTAAGATGTCTGTCCCATTAGTTTGTCGATTTTAAAACCTTCCGCCCCATTTCCTTGTCAAAATTTTGACCTTTCATACTAATACATTTTCCTGGCGAACGGCAGTGAGCCTGCATTTTTGGAAGAATCGGTCTTCGGCCGGGAAAAGTTTTTACCGAAAAATATACAAATTAATCTAAAAGGGGGATGTAATGGATGTTATTTTTAAGTTTGATGGAGGTCTAGGGAGGAAACTAGACAAAATTGTAAATAAATGAAAAAATCGACCAAAAAGTGAACCATCCTTCTTAATGGAGGTAGGTTATGACTTTCGAACTATACATTACAAACTTATACACGAGGGAATTGAGAAGAGGAGCGAGGGTGGAGAAGTGGGAGAGGGGGGGGGGGGGGGGAAGAGGTGGGAGGGGGAGGAGGGGGGGGGGGGGGAGGGGGGGGAGAGAGGAGGGAAGAAAGAGGGGATTGATGAAGGAAAAGTGGTGGGGAACAGAGGAGATTAGGAGGGGGAGGTAAAATGAGGGTTGGGGGGGGGGAGAAGGTGGAAGGAGAAGAGGGCATGGAGGACACTGGAAGAGGAAGGAGATGAGATGGAGAAGGAGAGGAAGGTAGAAAGAAAAGAGGGATGAAAAGGAGGAAAGAGGGGGACGATACGGAGTGAGAGGTAAAAGTAGAAGGAAGAAAGAGGGAAGGTAGGGGGAGGGGAAGGAAGGGAGAGGTGAATGTAGAAGGAGTAGAGAGAGGGTACGAGGAGGGAGGAAAGAGGGAGGTTAGGGAACGGGGATGGAAGGGAGAGATGAAGGCAAAAGAAGGAAAGCGGGAGAGTAGGGGAAGGAGGAAAGAGGAGAGGAGACGGAAGGGGAAGGCAGAGGAGGAAGGGGAAGGCAGAGGAGGAAGGGGAAGGCAGAGGAGGAAGGGGAAGGCAGAGGAGGAAGGGGAAGGCAGAGGAGGAAGGGGAAGGCAGAGGAGGAAGGGGAAGGCAGAGGAGAAAGGGTCTTATAGCGGTGTCCAGGTTGCTCAGACGTCATCAAAGGACCCAACAGAGAGGCCCTCATTTGGGGACTTCTATACTCTTAAGTGCCCCAACCGCAGCCACTCCGGGGGTTCGGAGTTGAGGGAGGAAGGGAGGGGGCTGGAAGAGGCGAGTAAGAGAAGGGGGGATGAGAAACAAGGGATGGAAGAGGAGGCAGAGGAACAGGCGAGTAAGAGAAGGAAGAAGAGAGACAGGGGATGGAAGAGGAGGTAAAATAACAGGCGGGGAAGTAGAAGAAGAGGCGAGTAAGAGAAAGGGGAAGAGAGACAGGGTATGGAAGAGGAGCAGAGGAACAGGCGAGTAAGAGAAAGGGGGGAGAGATACGTTGTAAGGAAAGACGAACAATTAATACAAGGAATACAAAATAGGAGAAGTGGCGAAACAAAAATGAATGGAATAAAGGGGATTGGAAAGAGGAGGAGGGGAGAGAAGGGAAGAATAAAGAAAGGGATAACGAAGATGAAGGGGTGAGCCATGAAAGATAATAATAGATCAAGAGATTATCGAAGAGGGAAAGTCAGACAAAACTAAACAAAATATAAATATACAAACGAGGAGGGAAGGAGAGAGAGGATGGAAAACGAGATGAGGTAGGGGATACTACAGAAAACGAGATGAGGTAGGGGATACTACAGAAAACGAGATGAGCTAGGGGTTACTACAGAAAAAAAGAAGACAGGTGGAAGATATAAGAGAACGAATGTATTTTATCTATTGAATATTCATTTATATTTTGCAAAGGATTACAAAGGAAAACTAGTAGCGAAATAACTACTGATCTTCACTAACCTGTTTGTTAAAGGTTAGGAGATGGTGAAAATAGGAATTGGGTAAAAGATTATTCTTAAAAATAGAGTTACATACATAGCTACATTCAGAGAGAGAGAGAGAGAGAGAGAGAGAGAGAGAGAGAGAGAGAGAGAGAGCAATTGGGTAACATATAGAGATACAGTTACATACATCCAGAGAGAGAGAGAGAGGAAATATATATAGAGGATGACTAAAGAGCAGAATGGGAGATACAGTGGCGGAGAAGAGAGCAAGGGGAACTAAGTAACGGAAAGAGATAGAAGAGAAACGGAAGGAAGAGCTAAATAATGGAAAGAGAGGTAGAAGGAAAGAGAAGAGAGCAAGGGGAACTAAATAACGGAAAGAGATAGAAGAGGAACGGAAGGAAGAGCTAAATAATGGAAAGAGAGGTAGAAGGAAGAAAAGAGAAGAAATAAGGGGGAACTAAATAATGGAAGAGAAAGAAGTAAATGGAAGGGTTGGCTGAATAATGGAAAGGGAAGTAGAGGGGGAGAGTAAAGAGAGGGGGAGAGTAAAGAGAGGGGGAGAGTAAAGAGAGGGGGAGAGTAAAGAGAGGGGGAGAGTAAAGAGAGGGGGAGAGTAAAGAGAGGGGGAGAGTAAAGAGAGGGGGAGAGTAAAGAGAGGGGGAGAGTAAAGAGAGGGGGAGAGTAAAGAGAGCAGGAGTGGGACAGAAGAGAGATGAGAGAGACATTAAGCGGAAGTTTTAATTGTCTATATATATATTTTAATTATGATGATTATTATAATTATAATAATTATAATAATCATTAGTATTATTAGTATTAGTATTACTATTTTTGTTTGGTTTTAAGCTTGTTCCGTAGACCTCCATCAAGCTTGGCCCCCCCCCCCCCCCCCCCCCCACCCCCCCCCCCCCCCCCCCCCCCCCCCCCCCCCCCCCCCCCCCCCCCCCCCCCCCCCCCCCCCCCCCCCCCACACACACACACACATTTTGTAGGCTCGCTGTCACTCGCCAGGAATTCATCGACACCTAAAGGTCCTAAAATTGACAAAGAAATAGGGCGAAATGCCTCAAAATTACCAAACTAATGGTGCAAACGTCTTCAAAATCGCAAAACGCTAAACATGAGGGAGAAGGGAATCCAAAACAGAACCTTAAAAGAAGACAGAGAATTTGATGGGGAGGATGGCAGATAAAATAATTAATAAGAACTCGAAAATGAAGCAAAGATATCGGGCAAAGAGGGAGAAGGGAGAGGGAGTAAAGGAAGTAAAGCAGGGAGAGTTAACGAAAGGGAAGAGATAGAGAGGTGGAAAAGAGATAGAGAGGTGGAAAAGAGATAGAGAGGTGGAAAAGAAAATTGAAGAGAAAGAGGGATTCAATGAGCATGAAAGAGAGTTGTCGATAAAAAGGAGGAAGTAGGAGAATAGAGTGAGAAAATGAGAATATTTAATGGGAGATGGGTCGTTTTTCTGGACCTCTTTCTCCCTCGTGTTTAACCCCATTAGTTTTTACATTTTAAGACGTTCGGCCCATTAGTTTGTCGATTTTAACACCTTTATCTCCATTTCGTTGTCAATTTTAAGAGCTATCTTGACATTTAGGTGTCGATTTTTTCCTGGGGAGCAATAGTGAGCCTGTAATTATAAGAGGATTACAGGATTATAAAGACATGCCACACTCTCACGCACCCTGTCCCAGCAAATATCATCTTGCACTCAAACTACAATCCCAAAAGTAAAACCACCACATCTTTCATAACAATCGGTAGCTCTGTGCAGCCTAATTGTAAAGGGTGACAAGCAATAGAACCCTCAAAGCATGAGTTGACAAGTAGGGCCTCCACAAGTGTCATGTTAGTGTACCAAATATCTACCAGAAGTGGGATGAAACAGTAGTAGTAGCTTGGTTTACGGGCTGCCATAAGTAGTGCAGCATTATAGGCGGCTAATAGATAACGTGCAGCATTACAGGCGGCTAATAGATGACGAGCAGCATTACAGTGGGCTGATATATAAAGTATAACATTGTAACAGACTAACACATGAAGTGCAGAGTCGTAGCAGGCTGACACCATTGCCACCCAGCCGCTGCGAGGTAGAGAAGGACTACATGAGCGTGTACTGTAGCTTCAAAGTGCTCAACTATCCCTGCTGTTTTCCATCTGCTTGGAATTCGAACAGCAGGGCACCTCTCCTACAACAAGTATTTGCAACAAGAATATGCCCCACACATCCAACTGCGTGTCATATAAGGTGACTAATGTGGACCAACAGCCATTACTATACAATAAAGCCTTACTATTGGCACTGTCGTGGTATGGCACTGCCGAGGCTGGTGGGGTGCAGATAGGTGGTACAGGGGACTCCACTAGTCTTACCTGGGCGTTGTTTGGCGCCACAACAGAGTCGGCCACAGTGTTTACAAAGTGGGGTAGTGTTGTGGCAGGATTTTGTTGTTCTAAAGTCCAAGTTGCCTAATGTACAGTAGAGTCTTGGTTTGGTACTGTCTTGTTGTAGCACTGTTGAGGCTGGTGTAGTTTGCAGATAGTGCAGGTGCTGCAGTGGGACTTTGTTGAGTCTTGCTACAGCGCAGTTAGCATTATGGCAACATCATTTGAAGTGATGACATGATGGGGCGATGTTTTCGCTGGACCTTATTGTATTATATTCAAACTGCGGAAAGGCAACCACGTCTGAGCCATTACAATGTATTTAATGGAAAACGACGTTAAACCAGTATATATAAATATATATATATATATATATATATATATATATATATATATATATACTGTATATCATCCTATATACAGGCACTCTACTGTATAGTTAGTAGATTTTATCATTGGAAACAATGAATTTTTCACCCAAAACAACACTCATTTGACCTTCCAAGCAACCGAAACTAGTAAAATACTGGCGTTTCACTATCTGGCAGTTGAGACAGTGCTCGTTTACGCACCCAAATAAGCTCTGCCACGTCTCGCCATCTTAGATTCTTTCGGCTGTGTGTGAAATACGGATTCTCAATTACAGTACGAATTTTATCCTTAACATTGTATCTTCCCTCGAGACATTGACCTTTGAATTTAGAACTTTGTGGTAGAGAGACCCACCTAGCACTCCACCCCTTGATGTGGATGTGTGTGTGTGTGTGTGTGTGTGTGTGTGTGTGTGTGTGTGTGTGTGTGTGTGTGTGTGTGTGTGTGTGTGTGTGTGTGTGTGTGTGTGTGTGTGTGTGTGTGTGTGTAATAGTAGTAGGAGCATCAGTAGAAGTAGGCTAGTAATTTAAAAAGTTCCTGGTTTGGGCGGATCAAAGGGAAGGTCACAAAGTTTATAAAAAAAAATCTACCGAAACAATATAATATATATATATATATATATATACCGGTATATATATATATATATATATATATATATATATATATATATACATATATATATATATATATAGCTTGAAAAGGAGTTTGTGGGGCGTTTTTATAATTATTATTTTTTAGTTTTTTATTATTATTATTATTATTATTATTATTAGTATTAGTATTATTATTGTTTTATCTTTTTAGTTCGAAAGGATTTGTGGAGCCGCTTTCCTAGTCTATGAAGCAAATATAAAGTATATTGCTTGAATATGGCAATTGAGGGCTTCCATGTTTAGTATTAATTGTTAGTTAATGTTATGTTAATGTTATATATTGTACTCCCTAAGCCCAAAAAAAATCCGTCTCCCTCAGACTCCCTTCAAGTAAAATATGTACTTTCAGTAGCCAGTTTTCCTATATTGCAGGCTAGCCTCTGTGGCTCAGAAAAAAAAACAAACAAAAAAAAAACAGGAAAATGGGTACACAATTATAATCGCCAGAGAAAGAGAGAAAAGGAGAGAAATAAAGCAAATCAGCTCACCCCCTTTAAGGGGAGGTTTTTAGTTTGTTTCCTACTCCTCCACCAATCTTAAAATGTCACCCCCTTGACCCCCTTTCAAGATAAATTTGTACATTTTTCGGTAGAAAAATTTCCCGGCCGAAGGCCGTTTACTCTTAAATTACAGGCTCGCTATCGCTCGCCAGGATAAAATCGACGCCTAAATGGCACGAAAGGTCTTAAAATTGACAGAATGGGGCGGAAATTCACCAAACTAATGGGGCATACGTCTTGAAATCTCAAAAGCGATAGGGCTAGACATGAGGGAGAAAGGGGTCAAGAAAAAAGTCCTTCAAGTGGAAACCTCCCCTTAAATCTAGTGACCGATACCCGTGCGAAAGTGTCCCGAACTAATACGAGAAAAAGCTTGCTCATGGAAAAATTGACGGAAAATGCGTTCGTGTGACAGCGGCTTTACTTTACACCTTCTACCGAGCTGTAATCCCAAACAAATCCAAGCTAATATTACAGACCTCTCTTAAGGTGGGGGGGGGGGGTCACCTGGTTTTTGTTATTTCTGTCCTTTTCTCTCTTTCTCTGGCTTGTATCCATTCGGCCCCATTCAGCCAACTGTTTTAAGACGTTTATCCCCATCCAGGTGTCGATATCTTCCTGGCGAGCGATAGCGAGCCAGCGTTGTATGGAGAAATCCAGCCTCGCCGGAGAATTTTTTTCTATCGAAATATGTACAAATTTAGCTTGCTCTCAAAAACAAATATATATATATGCTGGCTCGCTACCGCTCACCAGAAAAACATTGACACCTGGATGAGGGTAAACGTCTTGAAACAGTAGGCTGAATGGGGCCAAATGGATACAAGCCAAAGAGAGAGGGAGAGAAAGAAAAAAATCGAGGTGGGCACCCGTAAAGAACCAATTACGTAACTAGCGCCACACCCATTTGAGTCAGTATCGAACCCAAACCAGATAATACAATGATTTAGCGTAACCCGCATGCTTCAGAACTTGGCCTTAAGGGAGCCCACCTCGCTTTTTTTCTCTTTCTCTCCTTCTCTCTTTGGCTTGTATCAATTCGGCCCCATTCAGCCTACTGTTTTAAGACGTTTACCCCCATCTAGGTGTCCATATTTTCCTGGCGAGTGGTAGCGAGCCAGCACATATATATTTTTGTTTTGACAGCAAGCTAAATTTGTTCATTTTTCGATAGAAAATTGTCTCCGGTGAAGCCGGATTTCTCCATACAATGCTGGCTCGCTATCGCTCGCCAGGAAGAATTCAACACCTGGATGGGGATAAACGTCTTAAAACAGTTAGCTGAATGGGGCCGAATGGATGCAAGCCAGGGAAAGAGAGAAAATGAGAGAAAGATAAAACACAGCTGGTGACCCCCCCCCCCCTTAAAGGTTTAATCTTTCGAATTGGTGTAAACTTAAATATGGTCTCGACTGTAAAGGGATATACTTTCACTTAGTATACAGTATATCTTAGTATATATCTTAGTATATATCTTAGTATTATATCTTAGTATATATCTTTCCTGTTCCACGATAACTCCCTATTATTTTCGAATTTACACAATCTAATAAAAGTTAAGAAATTGCTGAAAAAAGGTTGTGGAAAATCTTGTGAAGATGAAAGAGTGTCCTCGTCTTTGAGCCCGAGGTTGTCACAAACCCTCGTCGACTCCACTGACATGGTAAACCCATCGGCATCACAGGGAACCTTCAAAGTTCAAAGTACAGTATATTAAATTCAAGGTATACATAACATCCAGAAAATAGTTAAGTAGAAATTCAAATGGGTATTCCATGTTTAGTGGGTAATATATATATATTTTTTTTTTATACCCAATTTTGAATTATTTGTATAATAATATTATAGTAATATACACTGCATGAATATGATCAGGGAAAGTCTAAAATATACATTTACAAAATTGAGCTAGGACACACACATTATTTATCTGGAAGAAGTGCTGCTTCTATATAAGGCACAGACTCCCTA
This sequence comes from Paralithodes platypus, assembly GCA_032716605.1. Lineage (NCBI taxonomy): Eukaryota > Metazoa > Arthropoda > Malacostraca > Decapoda > Lithodidae > Paralithodes > Paralithodes platypus. The sequence continues at coordinate 37,424,426 of CM064516.1, read as the reverse complement.
GGAGTACGTTTGTGAAACTTGACGAGAATTGTGAAGATGTTTCTTCTTATGTGTAGGAAGCTGCCAGAAATGAGTGCCCCCAAAAAAATAAAAATAAATAAATAAAAAATAAAAAATAAAAAATAAAAAAATAAAAATTAATATAAATAAATAAAATCGAATAAAATACAATACAATAACTATATACATACATAGATTAATTATTATATTTAAGAATAAATAAATTTATAAATATATAAATAAGTAAGTAAAAGAGTGACATAGTCGAATTTAAGGTACGTTAGTGTCACAATGTCTGGACACACAAAGCTTGAACGAGTATAAATTGTATGTTGAGGGCAAAATATATTGAGGGAGAGACTTCCAGAGTTAGCTTGTTAAGGGGAGGTTTTTAGTTTCCTCGCTAGACCTCCATCAATCTTTTAAAATATACCCCCTAGACCTCCCTTCAAAATAAATTTGTACATTTTTCGGTAGAAAAATGTCCCAGCCGAAGGCCGATTCCTCCTAAATTACTGACTCGCTATCGCTCGCCAGGAAAACATAGACACCTAAATGACACGAAAGGTCTTAAAATTGACAGAAATGGGGCGAAACGTCTTAAAATCACCAAACTAACGGGGCAAGCATCTTAAAATTTCAAACTAATGGGGCTAAACATGAGGGAGAAAGGGGTCAAGAAAAAAATCCCTCAAGTGGAAATCTCCCCTTAAGTTCACTCTTGCATTAGAGAGTTAGATGGAATAGGGGTAGCTGTTTTAGTAAGAGTGGCAATATGGTCTTTCCAAGAATATTCCGAGGATATAGAATACACCAAGAATATGGAGAGAGGATGAACGGATGATTTGTGTTTGTTGTACTCAAAAACTGTTCTACCGTGTGTTACGAACTGGCACTCGGGTACACAAGGGCTCTCAATCAGGACTCGAATACGGCTCGCTGCCACAACGGAAACACACGATCCCAACCCCTGAGTACTGCCAGCCGAACAAAAAATACCAATACCCTCCAGAGTTCAATCTGCTATAACGGGGTATACAAGAACTCGGTACTAGTGTTCAACAACAGACTAATAAAGAGACAGGAATTATCTAGTCTGGTCAACAATCAAACAAAGAAGTAAGAAACAACAACACCAAAGAATAGTGTTGGCCGAAGCCGAAGTAATCCACCCTTGACTAAGAACTTAAGAAGTCCTCCACCCTCTACTTCGGATCGGCACTATTACGTTACGTTAATTAATAGTCCTTAAGCATCGAGCAAGGAATCTTCTGAAAAAAGTTAGATGCTTCTCGGATGATCGTAAGAAGTACGTATCGGATTTTGAACAGTAATTCAAGAAGCAAAAACACTGGCAATTAAATACTATTAAAGGTTTAAATTGGCATAAGAATAATTAAAAGAATATGCAATAGTAAATGGCAAACATTAAAAAGAAGTACTCCGCAAATGCAACGGCAATAGCCTACTCGGATTGTGCTCGTGGGCCACTAATCACTAAAGTAGCCAAGCGTGCAACACATGAAATCAATAGTGCATAAACAATATCATACATAAGGAAAGCTTCAATACTATTCTGTATCTACTAATCGAGTAAAGTCTAGCTGGGGTACTGTGGGCAAAAGGTAGCAGTGACTGAGCAAAAACGGCTCGTAGCCTAGCGAAGTCCTCACAACTGTTTAAAGTATTACGTTAACACTAACAAGTGCACTTTGAGAAATCCAGATCCCTTGTATCTGGTTTTCTCCCGGCTCCTTAACAAAGTAAAAACAAACTGTTAATAAAATACAGGGTGGTTAGGCTCTTGCCCTCACGCACTGTTAATTATTAACTCAACACAGTCAGCCGCGAAGACAACCTAGGCTTCACTGAACCGAAACGAGTATGCAGGTTTATCGCTTAACCACTGCATCAAACAACAACTCGTAACACAGAAAAGCCTTACCCCAGTCTAGCATTACCTAGACTAGCAGAAAACAGGAATAATAATAATAACACACAGGGAAATGCATATACAAGTGCAACAAACATAAATCAATCCTATTCTAAGTTAACCCTTCCAAAATAGGCTATCTAATAGGCAAGTATCTCGTGAGAACTCAAGCGATAATACGTTGGCTGACTAGCTCTGCACCAACGGGACCATGGAAGTTAAACAGGCAGGGAAAAGAGGAGATAAGAATGTAAGGTAGTAGAGAAAGTTCACATCAGTCAGAAGAATATATATAAGAACATAAGAACATAAGAAAATGGGAGTCTGCAGAAAGCCGATTGGCCTAAGCAAGGCAGATCCCTGTCCCACACAACCCCAGTTCAATTACAAAGCCCAATTATAGGCTCAACACTCTAATACCCTGAGGATCATCTTACCAAAACGGTTAGAGATTAACGCAGGATTATGGGGGTATGCAGAGTGCTGATTGGCCCAACCCGGCTGATCCCTTTCAAACCCAACCCATCTCGTCCATATCTATCTATCTATTGCCTGACGCCGTGATCCCCGAAGGGTGGCCACGAACGAAACCGCCCCCATGCACCTCTGTCCCCAGTCAGTCGACGCCCCTCCCCCCAACCAGCACCGCCTTCGTTCATGTAGTTCCTCACTCCATCCTTCCACCTCATATATCAGTCTAACCTCTCCCCCTCTGTCCCTCCACCTCGCTCTCGTACACCCTCTTAGTCATTCTCTCGCTTTCCATACGTTCCATATGGCCGAACCATCTCAAGTTGTTCCTTTTCACACTTTCCAGCACATCTACCTCCACACCACACCTCCTTCTTACTTCCTCATTAGTCTGTCTATCCCTCCATGTAACTCCGCACGCACTCCTTAAGTAATTCATTTCCACTGCTCTCACTCTTGGTCTGAGTCTCTCAACCAACGTCCATGCTTCGCTTCCGTAAGTCAGTGTCGGGATTACCACACTGTCATGCAAAGACTTCTTCACTTCCATACTGACCACCCTATTTCTTGTTACTGCTTTTAGCGTTCCTACAACCCTCTTCCCCTGTTGTACCCTCTCCCGCACCTCTTCATCCATAGTCCCATCTTTACTCAACACACTGCCCAGATACTTAAAAGAGTTGACGATCTCCATAGCTTGACCGTTCAGCTTCACCTCACACTCTGTGACTTCACCCCTTTCGAAAGACCATAAACCTTGCTCTTCCCGTATTTACCTTCAAATTCCGTTTTTCGCACACTGTTCCAAACTCATTTACCAGACCCTGCAACTTCCATTCATTATCACTCATCAGAACTGTATCATCCGCAAACAGCAGTATAGGTAGCTTCCACTCAATTCCCTCCCTTTTCAGCGATACACCAACATCCACTGCTCTTGATAGTATTTCTTTCATTACTCCATCCATATATACAGTAAACAACCACGGGGACATCACACACCCTGTTTCAACCCAACATTCAGGTCAAAGAACTTGCTCTGCTCACTCTCCACACGTACTGCCGCCTTTGCACCCTCATACATACTCTTCACTGCTTTCAGCAACTTGCCCTCTACTCCGTATATTCTAAGTACTTTCCACAAACCTTCTCTATCCACTCTGTCATAGGCCTTCTCCCAAGTCCATAAAGGCAACATACACCTTTTGTTTCTTCTCCAGATACTTCTCCACAACACAATTCAGGGTAAAAATCTGATCTACACATCCTCTTCCCTTCCTAAAACCTCCCTGCTCGTCGCCTATCCATTTCTCCGTTCTCACTCTCACTCTCTCAATCACTACCCTACTGTATACCTTCCCTACTACGCTTAAATAGTAGTACGCTTAAATAGTAGTACGCTTAAAATATAGTTAGCAAGGGAAATGAGAAGTCGCTCTGCCTAATGAGTTCTGATGAAAAAATGGCTAGACTTCCCTTTTTATACCCGGCCCTCTAGTGAGCCCAACGTGAACTACTAAGGACCGCCCACTGACAACCATTACGTAATTTCTCTCTCTCCTCTGGGATAGACAAAGGCTCCCCTAGCACTGAGGGGGGGAGGGGGGGGGGGGGGGGGAGTGCTAGTGAGTTAGGCCCACCTACTGCCTGGCGCACCCACTGACCCCCCAACGGTGGCTGTTTCTCTTCCCATCATTACAAATAAGTTTTACACACAATACTTATAACTAATGATATAAAATAGAACTCGTTGACTCAGATGAAAACAAAATACATATTCATAATACTTATAGTACAACGGCTCACATGAACTAAGTTAGGAAACTCTACATAGACTACAGCCAAAGTTCCTGCCCTGACGATCCTAGCGAGAGTGGGGCATGACTAGGCGTTCTGTACAGCATGCTCACACTGGACATGCGTCACACGTGAAAACTAACTTCGTGTGGCTCAAAATTTATGAGTATATTCAGAGTAAACTGGTTGATTTGTGTGTTGTTTCGGAAGAAAGGGTAAGTAGAAAGATGAACAATGTGCTTTGCAATTTAAATGAAAACATGAGGGATATCTCTGATCAAATTAGACGTGTTTGATATATAAGAAAATAAGTGTGCTTCGACCTTATTAAACAAGTTGTAAAGCAGATAATCAAAGGATTATTGATATATGAAAATGTAGGTAAGAGGATTATTGATATATGAAAATGTAGGTAAGAGGATTATTGATATATGAAAATGTTGGTAAGAGGATTATTGATATATGAAAATGTAGGTAAGAGGATTATTGATATATGAAAATGTTGGTAAGAGGATTATTGATATATGAAAAGCAAAATTTGAAATGGAGCCGAACTCTGAATTAAGGGGGATTTCCATTTGAGAGATTTTTTTCTGGACCCCTTTCTTCCTCATGTTTAGTCCCATTGCTTTTGATATTCTAAGACGTTCGCCCCATTAGTTTGGTGATTTTAAGAACTTTTGCTTCATTTGTCAATTTTAAGACCCTTCGTGCCATTTAGGTATCGATTTTATCCTGGCGAGCGATAGCGAGCCTATAATTTAAGAGGAATCGGCCTTTGGCCGGGACATTTTTCTACCGAAAAATGTACAAATTTATCTTGAAAGGGGGTCTAGGGGGTGTAATTTTAAACTTGATGGAATTCTAGGGAACGAACTAAAAACCTCCCCTTAAGATCATCATTATTAAGGGAGGGGAGGGGTCGATGGGGAGGTAGTTTGCTCCCTATATAGACCTCTATCAACCTTTACAAAATAAACATTATAATATATATATATATATATATATATATATATATATATTATATATATATATATACTATATATGTATGTATATATATATATATATATATATATATATACCATCAGGACCACCCTTCCAGACATTTTGCGTACATTTGTTGGTATAGGTAACGCTAACGAACTTGACAATCATCTCGATCCATGACCTCTTCGTAACTCGAAAGGGCCTAGAGCAAACTGGCTGTAAATGTTCACACCTATTACCTGGTGGACTCTTCCCAAATGAGATGAATTTCAGCCCGATTGCTTTAATTCATTTCGAGTTATAAGACGTTAAGGGGTCAAGATTACTGTCAAGTTCGTTGGCGGTACCTATAGTATATTGTCCCGGTCGAAGGCCAGGTACTCCTAACTTGCAGGCTGTTCTACGTCCCTCAGGATAGAACATTACTGCGACCTGGTGGACTCTTCCCAAATGAGGGGAATTTCAGCCCGATTGCTTTAATTCATTTCGAGTTATAAGACGTCGCAGTCACAATAGGATTCAATACGACTGGTGATGTTAAGGGGAGATATCCACTTGAGGGACTTTTTTTCTGGACCCCTTTCTCTCTCATGTCTAGCCCCATTGCTTTTGAGATTTTAAGATGTTTGCCCCATTAGTTTGGCGATTTTAAGAAGTTTCACCCCATTTATGTCACTTTTAAGACCTTTCGTCCCATTTAGGTGTCGATTTTTTCCTGGCGAGCGATAGCGAGCCTGTAATTTAAGAAGAACCGGCCTTTGGCCGGGACATTTTCTACCGAAAAATGTACAAATTTATCTTGAAAAGGGGTCAAGGGGGTGTAATTTCAAGCTTGATGAAAGTCTAGGAAACACACTAAAAACCTCCCCTTAACTCCTTCCTCTGGGGATGTTGAAGTTGGGTGTGTTTGTGTCATATTGCTTTGTTATTGGTGTGGACCAATATTGCACTGTATTTTTCGTGTGGTTTTGTAGTAGTAGCAGTAGTAGTGTTATATATTGTAGTAGTAGCAGTAGTAGTGTTATATATTTTGTAGTAGTAGCAGCAGTAGTAGTGTTATATATTGTAGTAGTAGCAGTAGTAGTGTTATATATTGTAGTAGTAGCAGTAGTAGTGTTATATATTGTAGTAGTAGCAGTAGTAGTGTTATATATTTTGTAGTAGTAGCAGTAGTAGTGTTATATATTGTAGTAGTAGCAGTAGTAGTGTTATATATTGTAGTAGTAGCAGCAGTAGTAGTGTTATATATTTTGTAGTAGTAGCAGTAGTAGTGTTATATATTGTAGTAGTAGCAGTAGTAGTGTTATATATTGTAGTAGTAGCAGTAGTAGTGTTATATATTGTAGTAGTAGCAGTAGTAGTGTTATATATTTTGTAGTAGTAGCAGTAGTAGTGTTATATATTGTAGTAGTAGCAGTAGTAGTGTTATATATTTTGTAGTAGTAGCAGTAGTAGTGTTATATTGTAGTAGCAGTAGTAGTATTTTGTAGTAGTAGCAGTAGTAGTGTTATATATTGTAGTAGTAGCAGTAGTAGTGTTATATATTGTAGTAGTAGCAGTAGTAGTGTTATATATTGTAGTAGTAGCAGTAGTAGTGTTATATATTGTAGTAGTAGCAGTAGTAGTGTTATATATTGTAGTAGTAGCAGTAGTAGTTATATATTGTAGTAGTAGCAGTAGTATATATTGTAGTAGTAGCAGTAGTAGTGTTATATTGTAGTAGCAGTAGTAGTTTATATATTGTAGTAGTAGCAGTAGTAGTGTATATATTGTAGTAGTAGCAGTAGTAGTGTTATATATTGTAGTAGTAGCAGTAGTAGTGTTATATATTGTAGTAGTAGCAGTAGTAGTGTTATATATTTTGTAGTAGTAGCAGTAGTAGTTATATATTGTAGTAGTAGCAGTAGTAGTGTTATATATTGTAGTAGTAGCAGTAGTAGTGTTATATATTGTAGTAGTAGCAGTAGTAGTGTTATATATTGTAGTAGTAGCAGTAGTAGTGTTATATATTGTAGTAGTAGCAGTAGTAGTTATATATAGTAGTAGCAGTAGTAGTAGTGTTATATATTGTAGTAGTAGCAGTAGTAGTGTTATTTTGTAGTAGTAGCAGTAGTAGTTATATATTGTAGTAGTAGCAGTAGTAGTGTTATATATTGTAGTAGTAGCAGTAGTAGTGTTATATATTGTAGTAGTAGCAGTAGTAGTGTTATATATTGTAGTAGTAGCAGTAGTAGTTATATTGTAGTAGTAGCAGTAGTAGTGTTATATATTGTAGTAGTAGTAGCAGTAGTAGTGTTATATATTGTAGTAGTAGCAGTAGTAGTTATATATTGTAGTAGTAGCAGTAGTAGTGTTATATATTGTAGTAGTAGCAGTAGTAGTGTTATATTGTAGTAGTAGCAGTAGTAGTTATATATTGTAGTAGTAGCAGTAGTAGTGTTATATATTGTAGTAGTAGCAGTAGTAGTTATATATTTGTAGTAGTAGCAGTAGTAGTTATATATTGTAGTAGTAGCAGTAGTAGTGTTATATATTGTAGTAGTAGCAGTAGTAGGTTATATATTGTAGTAGTAGCAGTAGTGTTATATATTGTAGTAGTAGCAGTAGTAGTGTTATATTGTAGTAGTAGCAGTAGTAGTGTTATATATTGTAGTAGTAGCAGTAGTAGTGTTATATATTGTAGTAGTAGCAGTAGTAGTTATATATTGTAGTAGTAGCAGTAGTAGTGTTATATATTGTAGTAGTAGCAGTAGTAGTGTTATATATTGTAGTAGTAGCAGTAGTAGTGTTATATTGTAGTAGTGGCAGTGGTAGTGTTATATATTGTAGTAGTAGCAGTAGTTATATTGTAGTAGTAGCAGTAGTAGTGTTATATATTGTAGTAGTAGCAGTAGTAGTGTTATATATTGTAGTAGTAGCAGTAGTAGTTATATATTGTAGTAGTAGCAGTAGTAGTGTTATATATTGTAGTAGTAGCAGTAGTAGTGTTATATATTGTAGTAGTAGCAGTAGTAGTGTTATATTTGTAGTAGTAGCAGTAGTAGTTATATATTGTAGTAGTAGCAGTAGTAGTGTTATATGTAGTAGTAGCAGTAGTAGTGTTATATATTGTAGTAGTAGCAGTAGTAGTGTTATATATTGTAGTAGTAGCAGTAGTAGTGTTATATATTGTAGTAGTAGCAGTAGTAGTGTTATATATTAATCTGTTGTAAAGGTAAAGTTAGGAATGTATACTGGCTGAGTTTCCATGCGTGGTGTACAAGGTCAACTGCATATTATCCAGTTCACCGCGGATTCCCTCCTCATATTGGAAGTACCTCTGAAGCTAACGGCATAACACAACTATTAAAGTAGACCATTCCCTGTATAGGAAAATATGTAAGGCCCTTTTAACATGCCATCCTGACCATATTTAAGACACACAATGAAACTGAAGAAGAAAGAGTGGAAGTCAAAAGTATAATTGATAAAATAGTTTTACGCTTTTAATTTTGGCATTTTTTTTTACAACCTGATTAAAATTGTCTTCCATTAGACAGAATGAAATACAAATTATCTCACATGAACTGAAGCAGACAAAGTAGTGACATAGATTAGACAATCCCCGTGTTCAGGATTCCAATTTAAGGGCAGATCTCCACTCGAGGGATTTTTTTCTTGACCCCTTTCTCCCTCATGTTTAGCCCCATTGCTTTTGATATTATAAAACGTTTGCCCCATTAGTTTAGCGATTTTAAAAACTTCCACCCCATATTAAGACCTTTCGTGCAATTCAGGTGTCGATTTTATCCTGGCGAGCGATAGCGAGCCTGTAATTTAAGAGGAACCGGCCTTCGGCCAGGACATTTTCTACCGAAAAATTTACAATTTATCTTGAAAGGGGGTCAAGGGGGTGTAATTTCAAGCTTGATGGAATTCTAGGGAACGAACTAAAAACCTCCCCTTAAGACATGCTTGATGTCTTATCTTTGATATATACTCATACTGTAGAAGTGTTATGCCAGATTTGAGTGTCAGTTATCTAATAGCTGATTGGACGAAACAGCAACAATAATAACAATACTGATAATTATAGATAGTAACAAAATAAGGCTCCTAAGCATCCATAGTAATTAATAGTTTGGTTGTTTATATGTACCCACAGATGAGCGAAGACATTAACCCCTTCAGACTCATATGACGCAGAGGTTGCCAGATTAGCAACAAGAAATAGAGTTCTCTCACTCTTATAATTACCTCTCCAAAATTAGTTTTCTGCCCACAGCTAACTCAAAGACAACTGCAGAGGTTGAAGTAACTAAACTAAAGGTTTCTAAATACCCCTGATGGTAACAAAGGTTTTTTTAAAGGTTCCCTAATAGGCTCAAAATCGCGTCATATGTCGGAGAAGGTTAATTGCTCGATACAATGAAATAATATATGTTCAGCATGAACAAGAACACAATATAATTCAAGGAAATCAAATGACAAACATATGAGGAATAACAATATGTTCTTCAGAATTATTAATCCTTTTAGTCATAGACACAACACAAATATCATAATCAACTACTCTATGACGACTCCATTTAAGTTAGGAAGAGCATAAGTCCCTATTGGAGTGAGAGCGGTAATTGAAGTAGTCTTTAATTGAAGTAGTCAGGTGACCTGTTTTTGTTCTGTCCTTTTCTATCTTTCTCTGGCTTGTATCCATTTGGCCCCATTCAGCCTACTGTTTTAAGACGTTTATCCCCAACCAGGTGTCAATATTTTACTGGTGAGCGGTAGCGAGCCAGCATATATTATATTTTTGTTTGACAGCAGGCTAAATTTGTAAATTTTTCGATAGAAAAATTTCTCCGGCGAAGCCGGATTCCTTCATATAATGCTGGCTCGCTATCGCTCGCCAGAAAAAAATCGACACATAGATGGGGATAAACGTCTTAAAATAGTTGGCTGAATGGGGCCGAATGGATACAAGCCAGAGAAAGAGAGAAAAGGACAGACATAACAAAAAGCAGGTCACCCCCCTTAACCTACTAATACCACCCACAGGTCCCTCCCAAGATAAACAATCACCGACAGGCACCCATAACCACATATATATATACTGTATACCCCACGTCATTTGTTTGTCTTAGATAAACTAAAACAATAAGTAATAACAGCAATAATATTAATAATTATGCATATAATAACAATAACAGAAATTATAATAATAATAATAATAATAATAATAATAATAATAATAATAATAATAATAATACAACATAATAGTAATAGCCTACCAATAACAACAATATCAACAAAAACTATCAACAACAATCGTCATAATAACAGCAGTAACGATAATCCGACAAACCCACACAAATCCACCACAATAAACCTGCTTCCTCGACTTCCAAGGACCTTTTAGGGGACCCAGACGGTATTGTGCAGAAGGAATTATTAGTTCGGCTTAATGGTTTAAAGATGTTTTTTTTTCAGTTTGCTCGCTAAACCTCTATCAAACTTAAAATAACACCCCCAAGACCCCCCTTCGATATATAATTGTACATTTTTCGGTAGAAACATGTTCCGGCCGAAGGCCGATTCCTCTTGAATACCAGGCTTGCTATCGCTGGCCAGGAAAAAAATAACGCCTAAATGGCACGAAAGGTCTTAATATTAACAAAGAAATGGGACAAAAGGTCTTAAAAACGCCAAAGAAATGGGACAAAAGGTCTTAAAACCGCCAAACTAATGGGACGAACGTCTTAAAATATCAAAACTAATAGGGATATATATGAGGGAGAAGGAGGTCCCGAAAAAAACCAAGTGCCTCCCCTTAAATACCCTTGCTCACTGCCTGGAGAATATAATATAGATGCCTGGACTGAAGACGGGAGGGGGACGAACAATACATAAATTGCTCTCTAAGCCTCTATCAAACTTAAAACAATGAAAAAATACCCAAGACTTAGGTATGTATTTGTACATTTGTCAGTAGAAACATGGGGGAGGGGAGGGGGGGGGGGGAGGCATAACAACAAAATATATATATTGAGGAAGCTGGGGGTTTGAGAAGAGGGGCCCCACGTTTGATCTTATTGTGGGGAGTCATATCCGCTCGCTCTAGGGCCGTAAAGAGAGCGGGGGGGGGGGGGGGGTATGAAGTAGGAGGAGGAGAGGAAAGAGGAGAAGTGAAAGACAGAAGGGTGAGATAGGGCTAGATCAGCAAAGATAGGAGGAGGAGAAAGAGGAGGAGGGAGAAGAGGAGAGGGAAGAGGAGAGGGAAGAGAAGTGAGAGGGGAAATAATAGGTAAAGGAAAGAGGAGGAAAACGAGGGTAAATGGAGAGGAAGAAGAGGGATAATGGAGAGGGGGACGAAGAGGAAATAGAAGAAAGTGAAGGAGGAAAGATAAAACGGGGAAACAGCGTGAGAGCAAGGAAGAGGACAAGAGAGAACAGGCAAATGAGATAGAGGAACAGTAGTAGAAGGGAAAACAGAAGGAAGAGGAAGAGGAGAGATATGAAAATGGTGAAAACATGAACAAAAGAAAATAGAATAATAGAAAGAGAAAGAAAAGTCAGAGGTAGGAGGAGGAGGAGGAGGAGGAGGAGGAGGAGGAGGAGGAGGAGGAGGAGAAGGAAGAGGAGGAGGAGGAGGAGGAGGAGGAAAAGAAGGAGAAGGAGGAAGATAAACCAGAGAAAATGAATAAAGAATAAAGATAGTAGGAAAAGAATAATACAAAGAATAATACAAAGAATAATACAAACATTATTGTATAGAGAAGGAGTACAGTCGTGAGCGTATAATTATAACGTTTCACTCATTCGATTTTTGTCAGCCTTTAAAGCCCAAGTTGTGAAGCATTTTGGCTATAATAAAGCATTGTATTGTCTCGTTCGCGTTCGATACTGTTCCAATGGGTGCGTCGATATTTATGCTCTTGATTAAACAAAAGAAAAGGAAGGAAAGCAAGCAATACCAGATTTTGACTTCTTGTGCCTACACTTCCAAAGATCCATGCACCAGTAAATGTGATCATATTATACATAGAGCACTTTTTGTGAATCTTCAGTTTTTCATGAACTGCTCCCTCAGTTTCAAGATGGAGAGCCCATCCTTGACATGCATACTAAGGTGGTGCCGGAATAGGTCTTAAGGGGGGTGACTTGTTTTTGTTCTGTCCTTTTCTATCTTTCTCTGGCTTGTATCCATTTGGCCCCATTCAGCTTACTGTTTTAAGACGTTTATCCCCATCCAGGTGTCAATTTTTTACTGGTGAGCGGTAGCGAGCGAGCATATTTTTTATTTTTGTTTGACAGCAGGTTAAATTTGTACATTTTTCGATAGAAAAATTTCTCCGGCAAAGCCGGATTTCTTCATATAATGCTGGCTCGCTATCGCTCGCCAGGAAGAAATCGACACCTAGATGGGGATAAACGTCTTAAAATAGTTGGCTGAATGGGGCCGAATGGATACAAGCCAGAGAAAGAGAGAAAAGGACAGAAATAACAAAAAGCAGGTCACCCCCCTTAAGCCGAGGGAGGGAGGGGGGGGGGGGGGTGTACCTCAGCTAGACCTCTTATATCTGTGCCGCTATCCTTGGTATCTGGATATGTCTTCAATCCCTTTACTAACCTCGTCAGAGTGAAGAGCTTATGGTCTGATGTGATTGAAAACGTTTACCAATATTCCAACAGCCGGTTAAACTGTCTGCGTGGTGCAGTGCATAGTGTGTTGATTTTCGGTGTGAGCATCCTGGGTTCGAATTCCCGGACTGCCACATGTGTCTGTTAATTGAATTAATCGATTTTAGGAGTAGAGTTGGTTGGTGGAGAGAACATACTAATACTTAACTTAAATTGACTGATTAATTTTAAAATACCTGGTCGCAATCATATCACCATTCCCATAAACTAATTGAGTTTACTAATTAAATACCACCTTTAACTCTGCGTTTGGTCAAGCTAAGTAGAGGAGAAAGAGGGGGAGAATAATTAAAAGAAAAGGAGAGAGAGAGAGAGAGAGAGAGAGAGAGAGAGAGAGAGAGAGAGAGAGAGAGAGAGAGAGAGAGAGAGAGAGAGAGAGAGAGAGAGAGAGAGAGAGAGAGAGAGAGAGAGAGAGAGAGATATTAAAACAAGTATAGTCCTTGCACTAAGAACGTTGGTGGTGCTAGGGTGTATAATAGGTCATGTGAAATTGTAAGTCTACCGAGTATAAAGTATTGATTGTGTTGTCAGTCTCAAGCCTCAACGCTGGGGAATACTGTAGCCCAATGGCATGGAGATTTTACGATGGTGTTGCAAAATCGGTTAAGCTGCAGAAGTTCTCCCGTTATCGCTATAGGCCTATTTATCGCTATAGGCCTATTTATCGCTATAGGCCTATTTATCGCTATAGGCCTATTTATCGCTATAGGCCTATTTATCGCTATAGGCCTATTTATCGCTATAGGCCTATTTATCGCTATAGGCCTATTTATCGCTATAGGCCTATTTATCGCTATAGGCCTATTTATCGCTATAGGCCTATTTATCGCTATAGGCCTATTTATCGCTATAGGCCTATTTATCGCTGTAGGCCTATTTGTTTTTGTTTTTAACTAGTATTGGTGTTTTTTGGTTTATTCCATGTTGAGAATGTACGGAGATAAATTATTATGCCAATTCCTGTTATCCCATCAATGATGAAGATATCCCTCCGACCTGATTTACCTAACATATCCTAACCTGTGTGGTTACAATACAGTACTTGCAACGGCCTAGGCTATCTAAACAATACAGTACTTGCAACGGCCTAGGCTATCTAAACAATACAGTACTTGCAACGGCCTAGGCTATCTAAACAATACAGTACTTGCAACGGCCTAGGCTATCTAAACAATACAGTACTTGCAACGGCCTAGGCTATCTAAACAATACAGTACTTGCAACGGCCTAGGCTATCTAAACAATACAGTACTTGCAACGGCCTAGGCTATCTAAACAATAATGTAATAAGCAATTTACCAACATGTAAGAATAACATCTATAGCAAATAATCCAACTATAATAAAACATATGAGGACGGATGTAAACAAATATGAGGACGGATGTAAACAAATATGAGGACGGATGTAAACAAATATGAGGAGGGATGTAAACAAATATGAGGAGGGATGTAAACAAATATGAGGAGGGATGTAAACAAATATGAGGACGGATGTAAACAAATATGAGGAGGGATGTAAACAAATATGAGGAGGGATGTAAACAAATATGAGGAGGGATGTAAACAAATATAGTGAGCAACGTACTTACCAAGTTGGACGTCTGCGAGCCTCTAGCATCGGCTGAAGATGGGGAACACGGACTGCCAGTTACCAAAACCTGGAGAAAAATATGGTAAGTAATTACGGCGTGACACCAGCGAGACCCATTGATTGTTGTGTGACCTACTGAATTGTCATATCACATAATACATTGGCATATTCTGTACTGTCGGAAATGTATTATAAGGGAGTTTGACCCCTTACTGTTAAATATATGAGAATATCAATAAGTCCTGGGTGGGTGAGGGGGCGCTTGGGTCAATATGTAGGATTCGCGACAATATAGGCAACACATTTCCAATATTAGTTTGGGGTTCCTATCATCATATGCTTCATTGCTATATAATTTGTATCCTCGGGGGGAAAACAAATCTTGGGCTTTTTATTTTTTTTTTTCCTTGGGATTTTGTTTTTGTTTTGGTCATTAACCTAACCTAACCTAATAGCCCCCAAATACATTTAGGTTTGGTTAGGTTAGGTTTTTTGGTTAGGTTAATGACAAAACAAAAAATCCCAAGAACAAAATTAAAAATCCCAAGATTCCCCCCTCCCCCCCCCCTCCGAGGATAAACATTATATAGCAATGAAGCATATGATGATAGAAACCCCAAACTAATATTATAAATTTGTTACCTATATTGTCGCGAATCCTACATATTGACCCAAGCGCCCCCCTCACCCACCCAGGACTTATTGATATTCTCATTTATTTAACAGTAAGGGGTCAAACTACCTTATAATACATTTCCGACAGTACTATAAAAGTATGAAAATAGAAGTGTTATTGAATTTTTATATACCTAGGCTACTATAAAAATAGGAAAATAGTCAGACGTGTTATCGATTATTATATTACCTCCTCATCTACTTATTATAGGAACTTTGTTTAGTTTAGTTATCAATAAAGTATCATTGGTAACAATTACCTTGCAAGCTAATTCATGAATGAGTGAAATGGAATATGGTAAGATGGGTAGTAAATTTGAAACATATCGTTGATCATAGAAATATCTCAGAATACCACAAACACTAAAATGTCCGGTTCCTGGTTCATATACCTTGCATTACCAGTCTGTCATCCTTGAGTTGTGCTGCTTGTGCATGTGGAGGCAGTCAAGAGCATTTAGGCTTGTGCTATCCTCGGCCACAAGTTGCCTAAAACCTAGGTACTAGTACGAAAATTAGCGAAACGTAGCGAAATGCTAAGCTAACTTAACTATTTCGGAATGGTTCAGTATCGAGTCAAAATGCCGATTCGTGAGACAAAATGCCAATCCATGAGACACAATGCCGATACCAAAATACTGGTCCCGGCATTTTGACATACCGGCATTCTGTCTAGCATTCCTGTTATTGTTGTGAACCTCTCGGCTATCTTGTTGCCGAAGTTTCCATAATACTGTGTTTTTCCCACTGTTACCCAACCAGCAGAGGTGTGGGGGCGGTAGCCCCCACCCATAATACTACGATAGGTTAAATAAGGTTGTTAGGTTAGTCTTATGTCTTCTCAAAGGTGACTTGATTAGTATAACATAGGCTATTACTCACTCCACCCCAACTGGATTTCTACTGTTAGCACTTTTACCTAACCAGCGGGGGTGTGGGGGCGGCAGCCCCCACCCATACTACTAGGATAGGTTAGGTAAGGTTGTTAGGTTAAGCTAATGTCTCCTCAAAGTTAACTATTTTTAAAGGCTATCATATACGTACGGTACTCCACCCCGTGAAACCGAGCCAACTTTTGACAAAAGTTGGCTCGGATTTCTCAATTTTTGTTTTTTCAATTTTCTTCATTATATTTTTTGAGTTATTCCCATAATACCCCTATTTTTAACCTCACCCAAAACCCTGCATTCCCAGGCTCTCCCCTACATTGTTGGGGTATCGGAATTACAAGTAACAATGCAAATGCTAATAAATAGTGCTTTCCTCACTTTCTAACAATATTATACACACTTGCAAACCATTAAACTACAAAAATAATATAACTAAAACCTAAAATTAACAGGAGTTGTAGTTATGCAGAATTACCCTATTAGACAACAAATGTAAAAAGGAGGCATGTTATTGAAAGGAGGCATGTTATTGAAAGGAGGCATGTTATTGAAAGGAGGCATGTTATTGAAAGGGTCAAACTATCCAAGCTGGTGAGAAAATGATTTGTTTACCTACTCGAAAAATTGCTGGAACATTATTACATAAAAGAACAATAACAAGCAAAACACGGAATTATTCTATAATTGCACCTATACGAGCTAAACAAATTATTATTGTATTTAACAGGAAGGTACGACGAGGTAAGTGATGTGGTATAGGTGGCAATATGCGGAAATGGATTATAAGGGCATTCCACCCCCTCTGACAAGTCTATTAATCTAGATGTGACACAGATTTTACAATGTTTCAAAGAGACATTAGCCTAACCTAACAACCTTACCTAACCTATCCTAGTATTATGGGTGGGGGTTGCCGCCCCCACACCCCCGCTGGTTGGGTAAAACGGTAGAAATCCAGTTGGGGTGGAGTGTACCTAGTACCTAGACCTCCATCAAGCTTAGAAAAATACCCCCTAGACCCCCTTCAAGATAAAAATTTGTACATTTTTCAGTAGAAAAATTTCCCGGCCGAAGGTCGGTTCCTCTTAAAATTGAAGGCTCGCTATCGCTCGCCAGGAAATAATCGACACCTAAATGGCACGAAAGGTCTTAAAATTGACAACGAAATGAGGCGAAAGGTGTTAAAATCGCCAAACTAATGGGCCGAACGTCTTATAATCTCAAAACTAGTGGCGCTAAACATTAGGGAGAAGGGGGTCCAGAAAAACGGTCTGCCTCCCCTTAAAAATCGACTCATCCTGGCCCAATATAACCCCTCGAACAGCAAAACAAACCTCCCAATTGTAAACATTAGATACAGAATTGATGAGAAGATTCGATTCAGTTCGGGCTAGCTTCGAAAACTTATATATTTCTCTCTCTCTCCTGGGGTTGTATCCATTCAGCCCCATTCAGCCTACTGTTTTAAGACGTTTAGTCCCTATCTAGGTGTCGATTCTTTCCTGGCGAGAGGTAGCGAGTCAGCCTATATTTTAAACTGTATTTGACAGCAGGCTAAATTTGTACGTTTTCGATAAAAAAAATCTCCGGCGAAGCAGGATTTATTGGTACAATGCTGGCTCGCTATGGCACTCCAGGAAGAAATCGACACCCGGATGGGGATAAATGTCTTAAAACTGTCTTAAATGTCTTAAAACTTAAAGGCTGAATGGGGCCGAATGGATACAAGCCAGAGAAAGAGAGAAAAGGAGAGAGAAAAAACTGGTAACTGGTATCAAACTAAGATAATAAAATTGATTGCTAATTTGTGATATAGAGGGCTAAATATCATTCAGTTTCAGAAAGATCCCTTATTCTTCGGTTTATTCCGTTCATGGAGGCTCAGGGCAGCCCGTGGTTTTATGATGCAGGATCATAGTCTGGTCTTTCCTGACTTCTCGAGCTACTTAAATGTAGTGAAACGCTATTCTCAGACTTTCTTCTATTCAACTGCTGAGCTCTGGAACTCTCTCCCAGAATCAGTCTTTCCCTCTTCCTATGACTTAAATTGCTTCAAACTTCGTGTGTCCAGGCATTTTAGCTCGAACGTCCCTTGATTTCGGCCATGTCACTCTTTGAAATCTGGAGGATTTATGCTGCAGGCAGTTATGCCTTTTGTCTCCCTCATTCACATAGAAAACAAAACAACTCGAAAGGTTATTATGAGGTAAAACTATAATACATGTATTCAATTCAGAACGGTGTAACTCCTAACATTTAATGGCGGAATCAGTATTTGGATTATTACAGCCATAATACTAAGCGTAAACGAAATGCGCAGAAGACAAAAACAGTAATCCCTCTGAAAATTAATGGTATTTAGTTCTGTATCATAAATTAGCACTCAGTTCCTTTATCCTCATGCGTTATAGTATGGGTAATATATGTAGTATGTTACGGCTGTTACCCCTGTAATTTTAAACTTTTAATAAGGGTGCTAGCAACACTATATCGAACGAATATAAAAAAGGTTGAGTGCTAATTTGCTATAAAATACTAAATACCATTCAGTTTCAGGAAAAACGCTATTTATTTCTGCTTATTTTGTTGACGAAGGTTTAGGGAAGCGCTTTAGTGAGGCTTAAACATATTATATGCATTTAGAGTAGAGTGCAATATGTAGCCAACAGTTGCGGTCACAATCATATTCTATTACATTGTTGGGACTGTAGTAACAAATAATGTTGACAAGATTAAGAAAATAGAGCATAAATAATACTTGAAATTTACATGGTATATGTATAAATTATAGGTGAAGGTATTGAGGGATAAGCCTTTACAACGGCACCTATATAAACTGTGGAAGCTTTACCTAATAGAAAACGCATGAGGTAACCTGATGTAACAGAAAACATATATTTAAAGGGAAACTAAACTATAATAATTAATTTTGTTTTCTATGTGGTTGTGCGAGGCAAAAGGCAAAACGAGTGCCTCCCCCAGAGTTGAAAGAGTGACAAGGCCAAAATCAAGAAATATTCTAGTCAAACTGCCTGGATACATGGAGTTTGAAGCCATTTAAGTCATAGGATGAGGTGAAGATGGATTCAGGGAGAGAGTTCCAGATCTCAGCTGATGAATAGAAGAAAGATTGGGGATATTGTTTCACTCCTGGGTTGGAGAGTTGCACAGAGTAGGGGTGAGATTGTGTTGCAAGACGGGTGCTACGTACTCTTTGTAGAGGAGGTGGTATACATTGAAGAGAGTTCTGAGGAACACTGATTATTAGCGATAGAATAACAAGAGAGATGCAACATTGTGACAAAGAGAGAGAGATTGCAGAGAGTCGATGAGTTAATGAGTCGAATGGCTTTCTTTTCTACATTGTCAAGAAGTGCTATGTGAGAGGATCCTCCCTCTCAATAAATCTCAATACATGGACACACTGTGCCCCTGTCCAAAGCAAGAAGCTGTGTAGGGGTGAAGAACCCCCGGAGGCAGTTGAGCACACCCAGCTTCTTGGAAGCTGCTTTAGCAAGAGTGGTAATGTGTTCTTTCCAAGAGAGATCAGAAGAAAAGGAGACACCGCGGAAACTGAGAGAAGATGAAGGGTTGATTTGTGTTTTGTTGAAGCATAAGGGGTAGACATGTATGAGTTCTTGACGGCTAGATAGATGGAGAAATTGAGTTTTGGAAGCATTGAAAGCAACAACATTTTCTATGCCCCAAAATGGAAGTGGATGGTTGATGCTTAAAAACTGTCGAGTTTTAACATCCAAGTGAGTAAGAGAACTTCTGACATGGAAATATTAGGTAAAGAATGATTAAGGAGATTCAGTTCAGCCCGAGAGTGTTTTGACAAATTGATGGGCAGTATTAATGAGCGCGACTGTACAGCTGCCCACATGAACTTGGAAGCAATGCTGCATTTTTCCATTTATGGAAGGAAAATTGGTATGATTCTTTAAGGAATGTAGTTTTCATATTGGGGTTAAATCGTATCACACTTTTTAGTACATTATTCTTGTAAATCAATCACACTATGTATAGCCTACTTCCATACCTAAAATCTCCAAGTGGAAGCAAATTAATTCCTTAACCGACATTTGCATTTCATAGCTTCGAAGATTCAAAACACCTCAAAATACGTAACTGTGACGGTCTTTCTTCGAAGATATCATGAACTAAATTGAAGTATATTTTATCTACCTAACATACAGACCTCTGAGGGGATACCGTGAGCATTTCTAAGTGTCATCAGAAATTGTGTCCCAGATGCTCCGAACTGGATAGCATAAAAACAACCTCGAGATCCGGCCAACAGGGGAGCTTTCGGCCAGGGGGTACGTGCGGACCTTGAAACCAGCCCCTCGCTCTACTTCACTCCCATGTCACCCACAGTTTTCAACTTCTTCAGGAGGCCAGATTTTATATGGAGCCCAGTTCTGATCATACGTACACCTTAATAACTAAATACCGGCCCAATATGAACGTTCGAACAGCAAATCAATTCTACGATGTTCAAATATTAGGTAAAATTTTATCATCAAGATTCGACTCAGTTTGGGATAAGTTCGAAAGTATATGGCCACTATTTATGTCGCAAACACCGAGTCCGATTATAGTAGACAAGCCAAGGACCAAACATGTGACTTTTACCTGCATGGAATGTTAATAGCCAGCACCCATACTAAATCAATCAGTCATAGGTCAGACAGAACTACTGAGGTGGATGCCACTAAAAAAAAGTTGACCTTATAGGTAATTTCAAGGTCATTTTGTGGCCCAAAAAGGTTATATTTCAAAGTCCTCCAAATATAGTCATGTAATATATCAAAAGAAAGGTATGGAAGAGACTCACAGTTTGGTACTATTTTCAGGTCTGAATATTAATATCGGAAGTATTTACTGTAGGTCAGAGTTAAGTAGGTCAAATTTGTATACACTATACATTTTTAGACTGTATACATTGCATACAAGCATACCCCTGGTGTCACTGGCAACAAAGGGTACAGTTCCAGATGACAGAGGCAAATGCTCACTAATGTTACAGAACGATTACACGAGAACTGTTATAGTCAACATTCGATGATCAACTTTTTTGTGGCAACGTTTCTAGAGTATTTTGCCCGGGTATCAGAAACTAGACTGATGATAGATGAATTTAGGTAACCGAAATAATCTAAATGTTTGCCTCATAAGCTGCCAGACCAGTGTTAATCTATTTTTTATTAATTTCACCACAACACCAAACACCTCGAAATGACGAAGAACGGGTGAAATTTGTAGAGCTACGACGCAAAGCCAAAAAGTTAATTAAGCAAAGTAAAAAGACCCTAGAGTTACATATTGCGAATCAAAGTAAAACAAACCCGAAAGAATTCTATAGTTATATCAGAAAGAAAAAAGTAGTTACTTCAACTGTTGGACCGTTAGTCGATGAAAATGGAGAATACACCAAAGACGAAGTACAAATGAGTAATGCCCTCAATACCTTCTTTGCATCAGTTTTTACAACAGAAGACCTCAGTGATATCCTTACACCATCGCCGATTCAGATTGATCATTCAGATGTTCTAAGCAATATCACCGTTACAGAGAGAGAAGTATTGAATTGTTTAGATAAACTCAAGGTAAATAAAACGCCTGGACCTGATACAATCTCGCCTAGAGTTCTAAAGGAAGCTAACAATGAGCTGTCCAAACCACTGACATTACTATTCAATAAATCCTTGCAGTCTGGAACTATGCCTAATCAGTGGAAGATAGCCAACGTAACACCGATATTCAAAAAAGGCAGCAAATCCCTACCCAGTAACTATCGTCCAATTAGCTTAACCTCAGTTGTATGTAAAATGCTAGAAACGGTCATAAGAGACAGACTCGTAAATCACTTAGAGGAAAATAACATACTTAAAGATACTCAACACGGCTTTCGTAAAAACCGTTACTGTTTAACTAACCTCTTAGACTTCTTCAACGATATCCTCAACCTCTACGATGAGAGTAAAGCTGTAGATATTATATACCTTGATTTTCAAAAGGCCTTTGACAAAGTTCCCCACAAACGTTTACTGCTAAAACTAAAAGCGCATGGAATACAAGACGGTGTGTTGAAATGGATAGAAAATTGGCTCAGCGACAGAAAGCAAAGAGTAGTCATAAACGGTAAGGCATCTAAATGGACCAATGTAAGTAGCGGGGTACCCCAGGGATCGGTACTAGGACCAATTCTCTTTCTAATTTACATCAACGACATAGATGAGGGTCTCACCTGTACAATCTCAAAATTTGCTGAAGATACAAAAATTGCAAATAGCGTACTCTCAAAAGATCAAGTTGACGATATGCAACACAATCTAGATAAATTGTCACATTGGGCCCAAATTTGGCAAATGAGTTTCAATGCGGATAAATGTAAAGTACTACATATCGGATACCTAAATGAGAAAGCAAACTATTCGATGAATGGCACTCAGCTTAAGAATGTAAACAGAGAAACCGATCTGGGAATAACAATATCGAGTAACCTAAAACCGAGTCAACAATGTTCAGAAGTTGTTAAGAAGGCAAACAAAATAATTGGCTTTATAGGCAGGTCATTTGAGCATAAATCCAAAGATGCTATCCTAACCCTTTACAATTCCTTAGTCCACCCTCTTCTGGAATACTGCGTTCAATGCTGGTGCCCTTATTACCAAAAAGACATAAACAAGCTAGAACGAGTTCAACGTAGAGTTACCAAAATGATACCTAGCCTAAAGAACAAACCATACGAAGAGCGTCTTAGAGAATTAAATCTATTTCCTTTAACCCAGCGCAGATTAAGAGGTGACTTAATTCAAGTGTTCAAAATCATCAAAGGCATCGACAATATGAACTGTAGTAAGTACTTCACTATCGACCAATCTAATTACACGCGGGGAAACGGTTGCAAAATTATTGGAAAATCTTTTAACTCGCACGAATCTAAGAATTTCTTCTTCAATCGAGTTGTCAACTTGTGGAATGGGCTTCCCCGAAACGTTATAGACTGCATCACCGTTGATTCATTTAAACTCCGCCTAGACAAATATCTCTCATCAAACCCGCGACTGACTGCGTTTGTAAATGAATAACTTTATTTTATCCCCCCCTCAGTTACTAACCCATCTGTCCTCTACTAACTTCCTAATCCTGCCATGGACAGACAGGGCAGTAATTCACTTTCCAATGTTCCCTTACCCACTCTAAACCACTGTTTGGACACTTGATCCTCAGTGTTTTGGAGGACAAGCAACCTAGAAGGGTCACTAGATCTGTTGTCGCTTGATTTCCTTTGTACTCCTTTGTAATGAGAGTAGAAACCAAATATTTTTTTACTTTCGGCAATATATCTATATATATATATATATTGCCATTTGTATAGAGTCAAGTAATATCAGGAGAGGTATTAGGCTACCTCCACACTGTATCTGGTTGATAAGTGGCATACCCTGTACCCGAAAATCCTGTAACCACAGAACTACCCAAGATGACGTCCGAGATAGGGTAAACTAGTCGTTGGTGGAAAAGTCTAATAAACTCACCACGTGAATCACCACGAGACTATCACCTGGTTCTTTCAATAAGGTTGTTATCTGAAGCTGGCATCACACGAGAGCTTTTATAGTCAACATTCGATGATCAACATTTGTCTGACAGCTTTTCTGGATTATTTTGCTCTGGTATCGGAAACAAGACTGATGATAGATGAATTTAGGTAACCGAAATATTATAGATATTAGCCATATAAGCTGCCAAAGCAGTGTTAAAGATAAATATTGAGGGAAAAAGCGCTCGTTTGCAACCGGCTTGATTGTATGTCCATTGTAGTGCAGTGGTTAGCATGGGAGTCTGGTAAGCCTACTGACCCAGGTTCGAAATTGCGCCAGACCCAGATATGTTAGGGAGGGTTAAATTCCCATCTCACCCAGCATTTAACCCTATTAGGTGCAGGGTTGGCCAATTTGGATCCTCCCAGTTTTAATCTATTAGCTTGGAGATTTTAAGACGTTTAATCTCAATAGTTTGGCGATTATACAGCTTCAACCCAATAAGGTGTCGACTTTTCCTGGGCGAGCGATAGCGAGCCTGGAATTTTGGAGAAACCAGCCTTTGGCCGGGAAATTTTTCTACCGAAAAATGTACACATTTAGCTTGAAGGGGGTCTGGGGGACTTTTTTTAGTTTGAGGTGGATTTGGAGAGGCGTTTTTCAAATTGTAGGGGGTTAACTAAAAAATTATTGTTCGAAAATGGCAAAAGCAATTCAAAGCCTCAATACTAATTAAACACAATATCATAATACCAAGACGTCGCACCAGAAAGTGTTAAATAAGTCAATATAACCTGTGACCTGTACTTTTGCTTGTACTACAAAACAAACAAACAAACAATAAATAAATAAATAAATAATAATAATAATAAAATAGAGGAAAACAAAATAAACAAACGGGAAAAGTGGGGATTGGGCCTGAACATGTAAAATAGAATAGGATAGCACAATATCGTCCTCCTGAATACTTTGATAGTATACAGTATACATACCGATCAATATGACTTCTTTCCCAATAATTTGAGACCTTTTGCTCCACTACTTTGCCAATATTAAGACCTTTCGTGCCTAAACGGCCCGAAAGGTCTTAATGTTGACAAAGTATTGGAGCCAAAAGTCTCAAAATCGCCAAACTAGTGAACAAACGTCTCAAAATCGCAAAACTCAGCTAGGAACAACTTCATATGAGGTCGTCTTCTTCATTTTACTCTCAACCCTCGGCCTTTACATCCCTCCTCCAAAGTTAAATGAAACACTGCCTGCCTGGACATCTTCAGTATAAAGTCTCTAGCGAGTTTTGGAGCTTATTGGAAGGCAATCATATTTACAGTATTTTATTATTGGTAAAATATATCTGGTTACTAAACCTTCAGGATTATTAACCCTTTCAGCACGATGACACCAGTTTACCTTTGATTCTGACTACAATTAGACAATTTTATGAAGTTTAAGAAGAACCTATGTAATTCAGAGGGTGTACTGAGATCGTACTTACCCCTTTGAGTCCTAGAGGTGGATTATAAGCCGAAGAAAATAATCTAATAGTAACCAGAATAAGATGGAAATTACGTCATCTTGCTGAAGGGGTTAAGCCAGAATAAGTCAGGAAGAAAGTTAAGACCAGAGTCTCTTTACGAGAACCCTAGTCCCTTGTCTACAGTATCTTTACGAGAACTCTAGTCCCTTGTCTACAGTGTCTTTACGAGAACCCTAGTCCCTTGTCTACAGTGTCTTTACGAGAACCCTAGTCTCTTGATTACAGTGTCTTTACGAGAACCCTAGTCCCTTGTCTACAGTGTCTTTACGAGAACCCTAGTCCCTTGTCTACAGTATCTTTACGAGAACCCTAGTCCCTTGTCTACAGTGTCTTTACGAGAACCCTAGTCCCTTGTCTACAGTATCTTTACGAGAACTCTAGTCCCTTGTCTACAGTGTCTTTACGAGAACCCTAGTCCCTTGTCTACAGTGTCTTTACGAGAACCCTAGTCCCTTGTCTACAGTGTCTTTACGAGAACCCTAGTCCCTTGTCTACAGTGTCTTTTACGAGAACCCTAGTCCCTTTGTCTACAGTGTCTTTACGAGAAAAACCCTAGTCCCTTGTCTACAGTATCTTTACGAGAACCCTAGTCCCTTGTCTACAGTGTCTTTACGAGAACCCTAGTCGCTTGTCTACAGTATCTTTACGAGAACCCTAGTCCCTTGTCTACAGTATCTTTACGAGAACCCTAGTCCCTTGTCTACAGTGTCTTTACGAGAACCCTAGTCCCTTGTCTACAGTGTCTTTACGAGAACCCTAGTCCCTTGTCTACAGTGTCTTTACGAGAACCCTAGTCCCTTGTCTACAGTGTCTTTACGAGAACCCTAGTCCCTTGTCTACAGTGTCTTTACGAGAACCCTAGTCCCTTGTCTACAGTGTCTTTACGAGAACCCTAGTCCCTTGTCTACAGTATCTTTACGAGAACCCTAGTCCCTTGTCTACAGTGTCTTTACGAGAACCCTAGTCGCTTGTCTACAGTATCTTTACGAGAACCCTAGTCCCTTGTCTACAGTGTCTTTACGAGAACCCTAGTCCCTTGTCTACAGTATCTTTACGAGAACCCTAGTCCCTTGTCTACAGTGTATTTACGAGAACCCTAGTCCCTTGTCTACAGTATCTTTACGAGAACCCTAGTCCCTTGTCTACAGTGTCTTTACGAGAACCCTAGTCCCTTGTCTACAGTGTCTTTACGAGAACCCTAGTCCCTTGTCTACAGTGTCTTTACGAGAACCCTACTCCCTTGTCTACAGTGTCTTTACGAGAACCCTAGTCCCTTGTCTACAGTATCTTTACGAGAACCCTAGTCCCTTGTCTACAGTGTCTTTACGAGAACCCTAGTCCCTTGTCTACAGTGTCTTTACGAGAACCCTACTCCCTTGTCTACAGTGTCTTTACGAGAACCCTAGTCCCTTGTCTACAGTATCTTTACGAGAACCCTAGTCCCTTGTCTACAGTGTCTTTACGAGAACCCTAGTCGCTTGTCTACAGTATCTTTACGAGAATCCTAGTCCCTTGTCTACAGTATCTTTACGAGAACCCTAGTCCCTTGTCTACAGTATCTTTACGAGAACCCTAGTCCCTTGTCTACAGTATCTTTAAGAGAACCCTAGTCCCTTGTCTACAGTGTCTTTACAAGAACCCTAGTCCCTTGTCTACAGTGTCTTTTCTCCTATATTCCGGCCTCGGGCGGTTTCACAGTCACGGCCATTAATGTTGTTTATACATGTTCAAAGCTATCTTGGACTGAATTGAATCTTATTAACTCTCTATCTGATTATCGTACCTTATCATTATTCTAGTAAAAACACAAGTCATAATACCTGCACACCCATTTCAATATTTGAATCTTTAAGGCCATGTTGTGAAGCCTCTGGGATATAGTAGAACATTGCATTGTTTCGTTTGGGTTCGATACAGATTGAAATGGGTGGGCAGGAATTATGGCTCATGACTGCATCCTTCATGTCAGGAGTTTATTTAACCCGTTCAGTACCAGCGAGGCAGAGAGCCATCAGTAGATAAATCACTCCCGAGTCCCAGCGACGGCTGCCAGCCGTCAGTAATACACGATCCTTGTAACTGCCAGTATCAGGCAGTACCTGGTATCACAACGTTTGAGCACTGCTCTAAGGCCTTGGCAACACTTCTCAGCTTATATCCAAGCCCCCACATGCTGGGAGAGGCAGTATTCCTCCATCTTTTGAAAGGGGAGGTTGTTATATCTTGACTCTGAAGCCATTTTGGCCACATTGCTTGGGACTGGGGGTACATTTATGCTAGTACCCTATGGTACAGTAGGGGTTAAGGGGAGATTTGTATTAATTTGTTAATTTATACATTTAATTATTATTTTCTTAGATTCTTCCCAAGACCTCCATCAAACTTAAAAAATACCCCAAAGACCCTAAATCGAGATACATTTGTACATTTTAGTAATTTACCGCAAATTCTTCTATCCTCGTTCGATATACCGTTGGTACCACCCCTCACACATGTTATAAAATACGGGATCCTTCCTAAGCTGTAAAAAGCATCTGATAGTAGCAATGAGAAAAAAAAAAAAAAAACAGATCGTCATCAGATTGATAAGGATAATCCATACGTGTATTTATTTATATATTTGTCCCCAGAAGTCACGTTATCAAAACCGCTTATTAATCTCTAACAACTCTACACTGTAAGACATCAAGGTTATAAGTAAAGTATCAGTATTCACAATCATTGGGTATAAACTGATGGTGATTTACCTTTCTATTCTTAAAATAGATCAGTTCACTATAGTCCGTTTATTCTAGCTACAGTAGGTTGGGCAGAAATCGTAAAAAAACAAAAACACCCTTGGGTTCTCAGTACAAAGTGAATAATTAAACCCTTTCAGTATATAGGTAGTGCTTCTTTACTATATGCTGGCTATTATTAGACGATTTTACTCAGCTTCATTAGAGAGTCAGCGAGTTTAGGGGAGATCTCCACTTGAGGGATTTTTTTCTTGACCCCTTTCTCCCTCATGTTTAGCCCCATTGCTTTTGAGATTTTAAGACGTTCGCCCCATTAGTTTGGCGATTTTAAGACCCCTTGCCCCATTTCTTTCAATTTTAAGACCATTCGTGCCATTTAGGTGTCGATTTTTTCCTGGCGAGCGACAGCGAGCCTGTAATTTAAGGGGAATCGGCCTTCGGCCGGGACATTTTTCTACCGAAAAATGTACAAATTTATCTTGAAAGGGGGTCTAGGGGGAGTAATTTTAAGTTTGATGGAAGTCTAGGGAATCAACTAAAAACCTCCCCTTAATGGGTATATGTCTGATCCCTTTGATTCTTAGAGGGCCTTACCGAGCTGAGTAATATCGCCTGATAGTAACCAGAAGCCAATGCAGTGGCGTCCTCATATGCTGAAAGGCTTAAGGGGAGACGGGCCGTTTTTCTGGTCCCCCCTTCTACCTCATGTTTAGCCCCATTAGTTCTTAAATTCGAAGACGTTCGGCCCATTAGTTTGGCGATTTTAAGACCTTTCGCCCTACTTCTTTGTCAATATTAAGACTTTTTGTGTCATTTAAGTGTCGATTTTTTCCTGGCGAGCGATAGCGAGCCTGTAATTTAAGAGAAATTGGCCTTTGGCCAAGACATGTAAAAAAGTATCTTGAAGGATCGTTTTGGATTTTTTTTTTTTTTTTTAAGCTTGATGGAGGTCTAGGGAGGAAACTAATAATATAATAGATACATAAATGAGCATGTACTATATATATACGCCCCTCTCCCCTTAAAATGAGTCTTTCCATACGCATTTTTCAGTCCCAAGTTTTTTGTGAAAGCATTCCTCTGTTGCCTCAAGCAGCTTTGATGTTCTTAGACCCGCTCTCCCTCCAACGACAATGAAATCTTCAGACTCATCGTTCCAAAAATGCCTTGTGTAATATACAGTATATATATTCTGGTTTTTAAAGGGGGATGGTTGAGTTTTTGGTCGATTGTTTTAATATATATATTATTTGTTTTTATTTTCCTCCCTAGACCTCCATCAAACTTAAACCAAAACATCCATTACATCCCCCTTCTAGATTAATTTGTACATTTTTCGGTGGAAAAATTGTCGCTTCTCTCAAAATGACTGCCTCACTTTCGTTCGCCAGGAAAAATATCTACACCTAAATAGCACGAAACGTCTTAATAGTTACAAGGAAATGAGGTAAAAGGTCTCAAAATCGCCAAAATAACGGAACGAACGTCTTAAAACCTCAAAACTACTATGCTAAACATGAGGGAGAAGGGGGTCCAGAAAAAGCGAGTACTACCCCCTTAAACGATTGTATTCAGTTTACGAAGAACCTGTGAGAGCTAGAGAGTTCACTAGTGTTTACCCCTTTGAATCCTGAAAATACTTCCTAAATTATATGAAATCATTTATTGATAACCAGAATGACAAGAAGAGACGCGCGCCTAATACTGAAAAGGTTAATCTGGAAATTATCTATCTATTGACTGACGCCATGATCCTCGAAGGGATGGCCACGACCGAACCGCCCCCATGCACCTCTGAACCCCAGTCAGTCGACGCCCCTCCTCCCAATCAGCACCGCCTTCATCCATATACTTCCTCACTCCATCCTTCCACCTCTCTTTCGGTCTACCTCTCCCTCTCTGTCCTTTCACCTCATTCTCGTACACCTTCTTAGTCATTCTCTCGCTTCCCATATGTATAGATACAATTACATGTATCAAGGTCTGACTGTATATCAAAACACATGTATCAAGGTCTGGCTGTATATCAAAACACATGTATCAAGGTCTGACTGTATATCAAAATACATGTATCAAGGTCTGACTATATATCACAACACATGTATCAAGGTCTGACTGTATATCAAAACACATGTATCAAGGTCTAACTGTATATCAAAACACATGTATCAAGGTCTGACTGTATATCAAAACACATGTATCAAGGTCTGACTGTATATCAAACACATGTATCAAGGTCTGACTGTATATCAAAACACATGTATCAAGGTCTAACTGTATATCAAAACACATGTATCAAGGTCTGACTGTATATCAAAACACATGTATCAAGGTCTGACTGTATATCAAAACACATGTATCAAGGTCTGACTGTGTATCAAAACACATGTATCAAGGTCTGACTATATATCAAAACACATGTATCAAGGTCTGACTGTATATCAAAACACATGTATCAAGGTCTGACTGTATATCAAAACACATGTATCAAGGTCTGACTGTATATCAAAACACATGTATCAAGGTCTGACTGTATATCAAAACACATGTATCAAGGTCTGACTGTATATCAAAACACATGTATCAAGGTCTGACTGTATCAAAACACATGTATCAAGGTCTGACTGTATATCAAAACACATGTATCAAGGTCTGACTGTGTATCAAAACACATGTATCAAGGTCTGACTGTGTATCAAAACACATGTATCAAGGTCTCACTGTATATCAAAACACATGTATCAAGGTCTTACTGTATATCAAAACACATGTATCAAGGTCTGACTGTGTATCAAAACACATGTATCAAGGTCTGACTGTGTATCAAAACACATGTATCAAGGTCTGACTGTGTATCAAAACACATGTATCAAGGTCTGACTGTGTATCAAAACACATGTATCAAGGTCTGACTGTATATCAAAACACATGTATCAAGGTCTGACTGTGTATCAAAACACATGTATCAAGGTCTGACTGTGTATCAAAACACATGTATCAAGGTCTGACTGTATATCAAAACACATGTATCAAGGTCTGACTGTATATCAAAACACATGTATCAAGGTCTGACTGTATATCAAAACACATGTATCAAGGTCTGACTATATCAAAACACATGTATCAAGGTCTGACTGTATATCAAAACACATGTATCAAGGTCTGACTGTATATCAAAACACATGTATCAAGGTCTGACTGTATATCAAACCACATGTATCAAGGTCTGACTGTATATCAAAACACATGTATCAAGGTCTGACTGTATATCAAAACACATGTATCAAGGTCTGACTGTGTATCAAAACAAAAACTATGAGAATGAAAAGGCTATTTTAAGTGTCCATAATAATCTACCATTTATAGGTAGTTTGATGGTAACATACTCATAAAATATAAACATATACATATGGAACATTATTAGCTGAACTAACGAAATGAAAGAGAAAGTAATGCTACTTTGGCAACTAGTGGTAACCGATTGGATAGAATCAGTAACGTTAAGGTGGAAAGATTATTGATACAACATTTTGGAAAGGCGTTCCATATGTTGAACCACCCCACACATGCAAATAATATTCCCCATATCAGTATACTTAAAAATGCAAGGAGAAAAGACTTGCATACGATAGAGGAACCAACGGAGACAATTGAACACGTCTATCTTCTGGAAAGTTGAATTGGTAAGAGATGATATGT
This sequence comes from Paralithodes platypus, assembly GCA_032716605.1. Taxonomy (NCBI): domain Eukaryota; kingdom Metazoa; phylum Arthropoda; class Malacostraca; order Decapoda; family Lithodidae; genus Paralithodes; species Paralithodes platypus. The sequence goes on along the minus strand of CM064516.1, from coordinate 37,392,877 downwards.
GATCTCTCCAGGAAAGATCAAAGGAGACGTATTTTAAGGGAAGAGGATGGGTACATTTTGGTATTCATAAAGAGAAAGGGAAAGATTTTGTTTAAGACTTACCAGTAGACAGATAAACGGTTATAGATGTAATGCAGTGATAGCAACAAGTTATCATTACAATTATTTTGAATTTGTTTTGAGAGAGAGAGAGAGAGAGAGAGAGAGAGAGAGAGAGAGAGAGAGAGAGAGAGAGAGAGAGAGAGAGAGAGAGAGAGAGAGAGAGAGAGAGAGAGAGAGAGAGAGAGAGAGAGAGAGAGAGAGAGAGAGCAAGTACATCTCCATTCATCCTGGCGCAACGAGTGTAAATTACGATAAATCAGCGACAACATTAGTTTCATTATTCCCAGCTGGTCAGGGACTCGCAGGTGGTGGATCCAGGTCTATATTTCAACATTATTATTTCGTTCTTCAAGGGGGTAGTGCTTGGTTTTTGGTCTATATATTTATTTATTTATTTATTTTTGAGTTTCCTCCCTAGACCTCCATCAAGCTTAGAGAAACACCCCCCTAGACCCCCTTTCAAGATAAATTTGTACATTTTTCGGTAGAAACACTTTGGCCGGTTTCTTCTAAAATTAGAGGCTCGCTTACGCTCGCCAGGAAAAAATCGACATCTAAAGGGCACGAAAGGTCTGAATATCGACAACAAAATGAGGCGAAAGGTCTCAAAATCGCCAAACTAACGGAACGAACGTCTTAAAACCTCAAAACTAATATGGTAAATATGAGGGAGAAGGGGGTCCAGAAAAAGCGAGTACTACCCCTTCAATGTAAATAATGTCAGTGTAGTAGCGTTAAGATATACATAACAAGTGTTAATATATGAAAGGGAAACGGATAGGTACAGTCAAGAGCATAAATGGCGACTCACCCATTTGAATCAGTACCGAATACATACAAGAAAATGATTATACAATGATATAATATACCATATTATTGCCGCCTTATACCAGATAGAGTCTGGGTGTGGTGTCCTGAGTTTGAATCCCGGGAGGATCATATGCTTTCATTAGTTTATTCTAGTGCTTTGGGGTTTGTAATGGAGGATTAATGTTAAGAACGGGGTGTTCCTTAAAAACATATTTCTAATTTCCAAACTGCCCTCCTTCGGTTCCTATCCCTCTATCTGTGTCTTTGTCTCTAATTTATGTTCTGACCGTTCCATAGCTGCAGTTGTGGACGGCCATCCCTCACTTCCTCAACCCATCAACTCCGGTGTTCCTCAGGGTTTTGTTCTGTCACCATTTTTTTCTTCTAACCTTGATCTCCTCAAATGTGCCTTTACTCTAATCTACTCATATGTTGATGACTCTACCTTACACTATTCAACTAGTTTTTCACAACAACCCAGCATGCAATCACTCCAAATTTCACGTGACGAGGCCATAGCATACCTGTCTTCTGATCTATCAATTAATTCTGATTGGGGCAGAGAAAATCTGTTAACTTTCAATGCCTCCAAGACCCAATTTCTCCTTCTATTCACCCGCACACTCCCACTCCCTCAACCACCCCCACCACCAACAACAACACATACACCTCCACCCAACAACTCCCACCACCACCAACACATACACCATCACCCCACAACTTCCACCCCCTTAACCCATTGTGGGGCAGAGTGTTTTTGGAGATAGTGTAAATTCGCGTGCTCATAGGTCCAAATTGGCTTGATCCCTCGCATGATCAAATTTGGTCACTTGCCCTATAAAGGGTTAATTAATTAACCACCTCCACCACCACTATATACACCTCCACCACCACTATATACACCTCCACCACCACTATATACACCTCCACCCAACAACTCCCACTCCCTCAACCACTCCCACCACCACCAACACATACACCTCCACCCAACAACTCCCACTCCCTCAACCACTCCCAACACCTCCACCTCCACCCAACAACTCCTGCTCCCTCAACCACTCCCACCACCACATACACCTCCACCCAATAACTCCCACTCCCTCAACCACTCCCACCACCACCAACACATAGGCTACACCTCCATCCCACAACTCCCACTCCCTCAACCACTCCCACCAACACATACACCTCCACCCAACAACTCCACAACTCCTACTCCCACCACCACATACACCTCCACCCAACAACTCCCACCACCACCACCAACACATACACCTCCACCCAACAACTCCCACTCCCTCAACCACCCCCACCATCACCAACACATACACCTCCATCCCACAACTCCCACCAACAGCCAACCTCATTACGTATTCATTGTTGAGTCTTGTCGGGGCTACACTTTACACGCTGGTTTGGCATCTTTATCAACTACTGACCTCACATCCTCATACGCCTACATTAGATCACCCGATAATAGTCCCACTTTTTGACCTAGTTAATTAAAACCTCTGAGGAGTGTGGGACATGAAAGGAAATTGAAGATCTCAATTCGAGTTAATCGCACACGCACACAGACACACTCACTCTCTCCCTCTCTCGTTCACATTTCTGTTTCTCTCTTCTTATCCACTTTTACACCCACACACACACACACAATATATATATATTGTCAGGGTGTATTGAAATAACTGTTACAGACTATGACGAAAACATTGTAAAATGGAAAATGAACATATATTGTCGTATCACATTTTCCCCCCAAAAGTGTTAGTAATGAGATATATGCTTATTTAGAAATCTAGCAATACAGGGTTACAAATAAAGCACTAAATAATTGATAAATGATTAACATGTTTACTATGGACTTAACTGAAGGGAAAGTATGGGTTTACCGTAATATTCACACATTAGAAATTACGAAATCAAAGTATCTTAGAATATGGTGATGATATTAGGTAGTTAGCAGAAAAATACTAATTATTTGAAACAGATTAGTGTAAACAAATATGTACCATTTGCAACTCTGGTCACGGGGTATAATGCTGATGCCCAAGTCTGGGTCGAGTATCCAAAAGTAGTTGAAGGTAATTAAATCGTTTATGAAGCATAGTTCTTTATTCATAGATTCATTGTGGATTGATCGGGCTGATCGTTCCTATCTTGAATGACATTCCGAAAATGTTTTACGACTCAGTATAAAGATTCAAAGATTAAAAATATTAGGTATGACTGATTTCTGCATTATATCAGTTGGTGGTAATTAAAATTATTTCAATTAATCTCCTCTTATTACACTGTAATGACCATGTACAGTAGTGGTAATTAATTCTGATCGATTTTGAAGTCTTAAACTTATTAGACGAATCTCTGTAATGCAAATACTCAGTAAGAATTAGTAAGGAGATTCAATTCAACCCGAAACCGCTTCAAATAAGTTTGTGTTTGAATTAATGTTCACTACTGTACTATTAATTAAGTAACATTAGGCAATAACTTTGTAATGCCGACATTGTTTGGGTAGTTTTATCATTCGGCATTGATTTTTTATTTACTAACATATGACAGTAATGTCTGGAGACCACTTGAGGATCGTAATTTGCTCCATCCAAGAAGACTTTGGTCTTTCCTATGTTGAAAAAATAAATAATTAACATAAAATAATTTGAGTTGTAAACGGTGTATAAAGGGAATATTAACATTGCTTATAATTCAATATTCCGGTGTATAAACTAGGAGACCAATGGCAGTGTTCGGATTATAACACATGCTTGGACGACACTGAATATTTTACTTTATATCCTTTAAATCATTATCAATTATTTGTTATTTTGGCATAGAATAAAGTGATCTAGATTTTTTTAATCATCTGTAATGAGTTGCATAAGATATAATCGCGAGTATACAAATTATCCAAAAGTGAGTTGCGTAATGTAAAGTCACGAGTGTCCGAATGATGCGAAGCGAGTTGCACAAAATAAAATAAATCGCGAGTATACGAATACTCCGAAGTGAGTTACGCCAAATAAACTCTCTGGTCCGGAGTCAACACTGGTGCCGGATGAGCCGAACCATCAGTCAACAGCCGAACTCTCCCACCGGCAGCAGCTTCTTCCCCTCCGGCACCTACGTCAATATTTGCCCGGTATTGACGGGGAACTTGTCCACGGTTGTTGGTTCGCCCGGTTCTACAAAGTATTACATTTTCTTTCAGTTACTTATTCTTAGAATTAATTTGCTATTTTTTTACATTATGATTGTATGCGTATATATACTGTATATATATATATACTGTATATATATATACTGTATATATACTGTATATATATATATATATATATATATATATATATATATATATATATATATATATATATATATATATATATTATGGAGAGAGAGAGAGAGAGAGAGAGAGAGAGAGAGAGAGAGAGAGAGAGAGAGAGAGAGAGAGAGAGAGAGAGAGAGAGAGAGAGAGAGAGAGAGAGAGAGAGAGAGAGAGAATTTATCTATCCTAACCCGCGACAATTACCAATCAATAAGACAAATTTAATTATATTTTGACAAGTATCACAAAGCAACAAATACAATACAAATAATGGAATACAATGACAAACACAGACAAACATATAAGAATATATATAAAATAGACAACAATGAAAACAATGAGAACTACAGTACTGTCTGAACAGGTTGGCACACACTTGGTATTTCACGTTATTTACTTTTTTTCTGGCAATCATTAGGCGACTTGACTCAGTTTAGAAGGCAACTCTTGGAATCGAAGGGGTTGAAGGATACCACAATTAACCTTTTGACTTCCATATATATATCCTAAGCTGAATGAAGTCGTCTGATTAGGGCTATTGTGTGTGTGTGTGTGTGTGTGTGTGTGTGTGTGTGTGTGTGTGTGTGTGTGTGTGTGTGTGTGTGTGTGTGTGTGTGTGTGTGTGTGTATGTGTGTGTGTGTGTGTGTGTGCGTGTGCGTGTGAGTGTATGTATTTAACGTGGCGATAAATTGATGCATTCCTATCTTAGTTAATCAGTTATTATAAAGTTTGCATAGCCAATTATAGTGTCAATTGTAAAAACGTATTATTGCTATGATGCAGAGAAGTAATGGTGTCTTATGTGTCCATTATATATATAATACAAAACTGAGCGACTCATGGAGTAAACTTTCCGCCAGGTTAAAATAAAGGCTCGTGTGATATGAAGTAGTAGGGCGTCACCGTACTGAAAAGGAGGCAAGTATTGTTGACACATCGGTAAGCAGCAAACAATGAATATAAACACAAGACGAGGAGAAGCACTTTATTGACAACTTTTCGTATAGAGATTCATCACTAACTTGATGAAACTTTATGCAAATGCTCCTCCTCATAATATGTTTATATTAATTCCGTCAAAGAATAATGACGTTTCATTGCCATAAAATCACAGATATCAGAGGTTCGGGAATATTTCATCAACGTTTTAGTAATAACTAGCTAATGTTAACTGTCTCATTAATCTCTTAGCAAAGTCACTTCAAAATGTCAGCAAAATCTGTTTAACTTAAAGACAATATTCAGCAAAGTTCCACCAATATTAACATAACATATATGACGTTCCATTGAAATCTTAGAAAGATCCTATATATTAGTTCAACACTATCCTATAAATGTTCAGTAAAATACAATATTGTTTTCACATGCAATCAACATACTAATGCTATCCCATCAAAATTTCAATATTAGCTACTGAAACTTTGATTTATTATATTTCCACTAGTATCACATGAAGATTCCTACCATATCTCCCAAAAATCCCTGCATAATACCATCAAAACTGTCACGATGTACCATCAAATTCCTGCAATATCTTATACTAGTTTGTCAAGAATTCCGATTTTGTTTTATCAATGTTTTTCTTTTTGTAACTTCATTAATATCCGATCAAATATCATACTTTATCACATTATATATTAGTAGTATCCTATATTGTTTAAGACAATATTCCATAAACTATTCACAAAATCTCCTAACAGTATCCCATCAAACTCTCTAATATCACTTCAAAGTTACATCAATGATGAACACTACATAATGCGCATTAATATTTCAGCAACGGTTCTACAATATGCCATCGAATTCTAGTTTTATCCAATCACACTCCCAACAGTATTACATCAAACTCCCAACTATATACCATCAAACTTTCAACATCCAATCAAACTCCCAACAACATCCATCAAACTCCCAATAGCATCCCATCAAACTCTCAACAGAACCCCATCAAACTCCCAACAGCATCCCATCAAAATCACAGCAGCACCCCCATCAAAATCCCAACAGCACCCCATCAAACTCCCAACAGCATCCCATCAAAACACTAACAGCATCCCATCAAACTCCCAACAGCATCCCATCAAACTCCCAACAGCACCCCATCAAACTCCCAACAGCACCCCATCAAACTCCCAACAGCACCCCATCAAACTCCCAACAGAACCCCATCAAACTTCCAACAGCATCCCATCAAACTCCCAAAAGCACCCCATCAAACTCCCAACAGCATCCCATCAAACTCCCAACAGCATCCCATCAAACTCCCAACAGCATCCCATCAAACTCCCAACAGCATCCCATCAAACTCCCTGCAGTATCCCATCAAACTCCCTACAGCACCCCATCAAACTCCCAACAGCACCCCATCAAACTCCCAACAGAACCCCCCATCAAACTTCCAACAGCATCCCATCAAACTCCCAAAAGCACCCCATCAAACACCCAACAGCATTCCATCAAACTCCCAACAGCACCCCATCAAACTCCCAACAGAACCCCATCAAACTCCAAACAACATCCCATCAAACTCCCAACAGCATCCCATCAAACTCCCAACAGCATCCCATCAAACTTCCAACAGCATCCCATCAAACTCCCAACAGCACCCCATCAAACTCCCAACAGCATCCCATCAAACTCCCTGCAGTATCCCATCAAACTCCCAACTGTACCCAATCAAACTCCCAACATCACCCCATCAAACTCCCAACATCACCCCATCAAACTCCCAACAGAACCCCCCATCAAACTTCCAACAGCATCCCATCAAACTCCCAAAAGCACCCCATCAAACTCCCAACAGCATCCCATCAAACTCCCAACAGCATCCCATCAAACTCCCTGCAGTATCCCATCAAACTCCCAACAGCACCCCATCAAACTCCCAACAGAACCCCATCAAACTCCAAACAACATCCCATCAAACTCCCAACAGCACCCCATCAAACTCCCAACAGCATCCCATCAAACTTCCAACAGCATCCCATCAAACTCCCAACAGCACCCCATCAAACTCCCAACAGCACCCCATCAAACTCCCAACAGCACCCCATCAAACTCCCAACAGCATCCCATCAAACTCCCTGCAGTATCCCATCAACACAAAAAATGCCTCTCCGTGATCCTGCCGGGTCTGATCGTCGTTATACTCGCACTAATGGTATTATGACCTCGTTAGGGTGGTTATAACCAGCTTATGGGCCTAATGAGTCCACTTAGTTGCTATATACCTCCATCTTATTCTATCTCCCAGATACTCTATAGAAGTATGATGTGGTATCTCGCAGTGACGGTCATATCTTAGCATTTATCAACCATTTTTTCTATCTTCAGTACGTCGTCGTCTTCTGTCATCCGGATACTCTCTATATTCAGAACGTCATGTTTTACACTGACGGTCGTATCTTGGCATTCATTGACCATTTATTATATCTACATACAGTACGACCTCCTGTGTCACCCGGATACTCAATACATTTCCGACGTCGTATCTCGCAGTGACGGTTTCTTCTTGGTATTCATTTATCGTACTTTCTACCAGCGTCTTCCTCTGCCTCTCAGCTAATACTCGACTGATATACTTATGACGTCGTATCTCTCACTACGGGTCAAATTTCAGTATTCTGTTGCCATATAATCTACTAGCGTATTCCTATGTCACCCGGATATTCGATAGATTTACGACATCGTATGTCGCAGTGGCGATCGTATCTTAGTATTCATTAACCGTATATTCTCCTTACAATACGTCTTCCTCTGTAACCGATTATTTGATATACTTATGATGTCGTATCTCCCGCTACTGGTCGTATCTTAAATGTTATGTGACCGTATACAATATACCAGCGTGCTCCTCAGTCATCCGGATATTCAAATGATTTACGATGTCATATTTATCAGTGCCTGTCGTTTCTTGGTATTATCATTAACATCTTCTTAACACCAATAGCACCCCAAATGAAATTAATGAAAGCATGTGATCATGGTATTCAGCATTGTATAAGCATGCTATTCAGTGATCGTATCCTCAAACATTATTAATTCAGATTGCCACCACAGCAATATGTGTTCTTGGATGTAGCTGTACGTTATGTAATTCAAACCTTTGTAAATCTCTGTTTCTTAACCCCTTCTATACCGGCAACGTCTTTTTATTTGATTTCAGTCACGTTTAACCGATTTTATGTAGCTTAGGAAGAATATGTGGTAGCTGAAACAATTAATTGAGATAGTCTGTAGCCTTTTAATGGGTAGTCGTCCTTCCTAAGCAGAACAAAATCGTCTAATGGTGACCAGAATATAATGAAAAGTACATCAACGGTACAGAAGGGGTTAACACTATTATAGTCAATTGTATATTCATTAAAATATTAACTTATCAGGCAATCGCAGAATATTTGTCTACCACATTAACCTTTTCAGTATTCAAGGACGCTCTTATACTTTACCCTGGCTATCAGTAGACGATTTTATACATCATAGGAAGAAACTTCATCATTTTAAGCCGTACAACAATCTTATATTTAAACCTCTGAGTCCTACAGATTATATTTAATTTAATATATCGTCTAATTAAAAAAAAAAAAAAAAAAAATCTTTGTCCTGAGGGGGTTAAAGAGATGACATTACTGACAAGGAAATAATCTGGTGTTAGCCAGTAATAATTAGCAAACATATATTTAATTTAACTACATGTTCAAGTAAGCACAACAATTCAACGAGCTTACTCGTCAGATTCTCGGTTAAAGTTATTAACTAGCATCATTTATGAAACATGAAATACATATATTACCTGAATATCAAGAATGGTACTGAGTTTCTTAGTAATCATATTTGCAAAGGTGAAATACCTAGAAAAAACCAACATGGAATATATATACACACTTCATTGATTTACATTTAGTTTTGTTAATAATAAATCATAAGCCATTGCTGGTAGACAAATAAGAATTTGCAGTTTAATTTAATCTACAAACAAACCTCATGTATGTATTATTTAAGTGTTTAGATTTTAAGGTGCAAGGCAAACATAGCTCAATTTAGCCTTCCAAGCTAAGTTTGATAGATTCTTTATATATAGAAAAACACATTCGATATTTGTTTATCGAACTATTGTCAAAACATTCTGTAAATATGACTCCGTGAATTGTTAGAAATTGTGACTGAAATAATATTATGTTGCAACGCTTGAGTGAAGAACTGTACATACCTTTATATGTTTGCCTCCCCTTTGAAGACAGTTATGAATATAAGAACTGCAAATAAGTTTCTGGATAACAACAGACTTAGGTGAATTAATTAATTAAACATGATATAAGTGTAGTGGGAAATAAACTATCTTTGTATCATCTGTGATATCTTAATCATATTCAAAATGGACCATCATCAATGTCACCATTGTAAAGAAAGAAATGTCTAGGTCTTAGGACCAAGCTGCTTGGACTAAACTGCAAATCACTGTGCCTTAAACTTTTATTCTAACTCCAGACATGTCTACAGGACACTGACAAACGCTCTCTGGAAATAAGGTTAGATAGTGTGTGTCAATTGCTTGACTTTCACTCCACTTTTTAATGTTTCTGGATAAAGTTGAGCAGATTTATTAGGCATGAATATTTGGTGTTCCCTAATACCCTATTGTTACTGAAATAGGTGTCACGAACGCATTCAAGCAATAAACTGGTTATGTAGTCTGATTTATTGAAAACATATAACAGAGTAAGGTCTAGCTATATTAGGCGAGGATTCCTGCCACAAGTCCTCAATTCTGGTTCCTATGACACTCTTGAGTCTCTTGTCGGGAAGGAGTACAAAGGAGTACAAAGGAAATCAAGCAACAACAGATCTAGTGACCCTTCTAGGCTGCTTGTCCTCCAAAACACTGAGGATCAAGTGTCCAAACAGTGGTTTAGTGTGGGTAAGGGAACATTGGAAAGGGAACTACTGCCCTGGAACTAATGTCCGTGGCAGGATTAGGAAGTTAGTAGGGGACAGATGGGTTAGTAACCGAGGGGAGGATAAAATAGTTATTCATTTACAAACGCAGTCAGTCGTGGGTTTGACGCGCGATATTTGTCTGGGCGAAGTTTAAATGAATCAATGGTGCTGCAGTCTATAACATCTCGGGGAAGGTAATGGTTCGGGACTCGAGGGCGTCTCTGGTGATGGTGGTGGTATAGAGTCTGGTCTGATAATACACGTAGCATTGGAATGGACTTTTTGACTCGCTGGCAGAAGCCTTACTAATCATTATTATTATAATTATTATTATTATTTTGGTGGCCCACCTGAGCTTTTCTCTACCCAACCAAACTATCAGCTTCCCTGCCGATCTGTTGGTCGGCTGGCCAAGGGTTTGGCTGCCAACCCAATATTTTAAATGTTCTGCCGAAGTTTTGGCCATCCAGCCCAATATTTTACCGCATAATTGAACTTTTCGATGCTTACTCAAATATTTTGGCAGCTGGGTGAAACGTCTGACTGTCTCGCCGAACTAATGGCCTCCCAGTCTGAGCCAGAGAAGGAGGCAGGAATATTAATGTGGTGTGTTTGGAGAAGAAATATGGCCGTCCAGGGATACACTAGTGTTTGCATGGTTAATAGATTGTGTCTAGTTTAATACACCCATTTGCCACCGAAACCTAACATATCTCCATACATTGTGCCTAGTTTAATACACCCATTTGCCACCCAAACCTAACATATCTCCATACCTGCGACGGGAGGCTAAACAGCCCTATATATATACCACCTGAAGGACCTATTATCCCCCCTGATGAGCTAACCCGGGCCCGCCTCTGAGCTGGTTATTGCATTCCATCTGTTTCATTATCACCGGTAATTGGCTTGGCACTGTACAAGCTAGTGTCTAGGAGGAGGAACAGTGGAGACAACCAGGTCCTTCCAGAAATAATGTTAATACTGTACATCTACACAAACATAAACATTAACCCATTCTGTACCGGCGACGTCCGTTTCATCATTTTCTAGAAACTATTAGACGATTTTATTCAATTTAAAAAGGGCCTCCAGCAATTAAGAGGTTTCGAAATATCTCGCTTAACCATTGTTACTACCAAAGCTCCTTCTTCAACTGCACAGAATCGTCTAAGTATAGCTAGAATAGACTTAGGAAGACGTCGTCGGTACAGAAGGGGTTAATTAAATTGTAAACCCGACATAAATAGTTCGCCAGAAACCTCGCTACATGACCAATATTTTTGTGTATTCGATCCTCTCCATACTTACTATGACACATACTGGATATGTAAAGACTTCACACAAAAAATGTCATGATTAAATTATCCCAACAGGGGGATCAATAGCTTAACCCCTAAAATTGAACATATTTATCATAATCTGGAACAAGTCTTAAATGGAATTTAAGTTGGATTTTTATCTTGTATTCAGTAGATGCCAATAACTTAAGGGGAGGTATTTAGTTTGTTCCCTAGACCTCCATCAAGCTTAAAATTACACCCCCTCGAGTACCTTTCAAGATAAATTTGTACATTTTTCGGTAGAAAAATGTCCCGGCCGAAGGCCGGTTCCTCTTAACTTACAGGCTCGCTATCGCTCGCCAGGATAAAATCGACACCTGAATTGCACGAAAGGTCTTAATATGGGGTGAAAGTTTTTAAAATCGCTAAACTAATGGGGCAAACGTTTTATAATATCAAAAGCAATGGGGCTAAACATGAGGGAGAAAGGGGTCAAGAAGAAAATCCCTCAAGTGGAGATCTCCCCTTTAGAGAGGTTTGGCTTTTCTGAACCCGTACCTACTCCCTCAAGTTTATTAGCCCCATTAGTTTGGCGAGCTTCAGATCTGTTGTGACATTTTGGTCGATATTATTCCTGGCGAACGATAGCGAGCCAGTAAGTTAGGAATAACCAGCTTTTGGCCGGATTTTTTTTTTCAACCAAAGGTGTGTTTTTTTTTTGTGTTTTTTTTTTTGTTTTTTTTAGCTTGGTGAATGAAGGTCTTGGAAGCAAGCTAAGAATGATCAATAAATAAATAATTGAACAAATAAACACAAGTAAATACAAATCTCCCTTTACACCGCCCCTGGACCACAACAGCCGCAGTCCAATTAAGCCACTGATGACACCAAAACGTCCTCAGACAAAAACACCCATTAAGGGAGCCCACCTCGTTTTTTTTTTCTCTTGCTATCACTTTTTCTTCGGCTTGTATCCATTCGGCCCCATCCAGCCTACTGTTTTAAGACGTTACCCCAATCCAGGTGTCAATATTTTCCTGGCGAGCGGTAGCAAGCCAGCATATATATATATATATATATATATATATATATATATATATATATTCTTTTTTTTGACAGCAAGCTACATTTTTCGATAGAAACATTTCTCCAGCGAAGCCGTATTTCTCCATACAATGCTGGCTCGCTATCGCTCGCCAAGAAGAAAACGACACTTGGATGGGGATAAACGTCTTAAAACAGTTGGCTGAATGGGGCCGAACGGATACATGCCAGGGAAAGAGAGAAAAGGAGAGAAAGCTAAAAAAAGCCGATGACCCACATTAACCAAATCAGCCACAGATCAAAATGGCCACTCAACTATAGTCTATTCACGATGATTAGGCCACAAAGCTTGACCAACAACCTCTGTAACTCAGGAAGGGCTACAGCAAATGGGCTGCAAATCTCTACACCTATTCCCTGGTTGACTCTTCCCAAACTGTATAAATATTAGCTCGATTACTCCAGATTACGACCTGAACGTTTGGCTCTGTTCATTTTAGGCCATAGACCAAATCGGCCACGGAGAAAATGGTTCCAGACCATAATAGTCTATCTATCTATCTATCTATCTATCTATATACTCTGGCACATACCCCTTTGTTGTTGTTGTTGGTGGTGGTGGTGGTGGTGGTGGGGGGGGGGGGGAGAGCTCTCTATACATTACCTGGTATGAAGGGCAAATATTTTCTCGATTAAGGGGGGATGGTTCACTTTTTGGTCGATTTTTTTTTCATTTTTGTATTATTTGTCTAGTTCCTCCCTAGACCTCCATCAAACTTTAAAAAAAAACACTAGACCCCCTTTCTAGATAAACTTGTACATTTTTTGATAGAAAATTTTTCTGGCCGAAGGCCGGTTTCTCATATAACTGCAAGTTCGCTATCGCTCGCCAGGAAATAATACACATAACAGGAACGAAAGCTCTTAATATTGGCAAAGCAATGGGGTGAAAGGTCTGAAAATCGCCAAACTAATGGAGCGAACTTCTTAAAATCTCAAGACTAATAGGGCTAAACATGAAGGAGAACGGGGACCAGAAAACCGACCCATCCTCCCCTTAACACATAATGTATGCGATGCTGACAAATTCCCACACCCTCCTCTCCCCTGCATGTGTTTGTGTTTGCGTTTGCGTTTGCGTTTGTGTTTGCGTTTATCTGAAGGGCAAACAGAATATAAACCCAACACGCTGACTAATCGATTCGATTCGTAGCTAGCCTGTTACGATGAGCCCTTTCTGTACGATTCTATCTATGTTAGTATTATTCTGGCTATTGTTAGAAGGTTTTATGCATCATCAGAAGGTCTTCTGGTAATAATGACATTGTATTATACATATCACTTTGGAACGCAGTGAATATTTCTAAGCTTAAATAAATTATCTAATGATAGCAAAAAAAATCCAAACTCTCCTCTCCCCTCCCTGTGTGTGTGTGTGTGTGTGTGTGTGTGTGTGTGTGTGTGTGTGTGTGTGTGTGTGTGTGTGTGTGTGTGTGTGTGTGTGTGTGTGTGTGTGTGTGTGTGTGTGTTTATCTAAAGGGCAAACAGAATATAAAGCTAACATGTGATCACTATTTGGTCCGACGTCTTGTGAGTTATTATGATATTTTTATCGTTTACTAATAAGGATTTTGCTCGTTTTTGCCATTTTCGTGCAATGTATTTTAGTTTGTCCCACTGGCTATAATAAACGCCGCCTCAGAATTCCTTTATAACTAGAAATGCCCAACCAGGCCCCTTTCAAGCTAAATTTCTACATTTTTCGATAGGAAACTGTCCCACCCTAAGGCTGAATACTTTTAAGTTACAGGCTCGCTATATCTCGCCCAGAAAAAATCGACCTGAATTGGGTGAAGCATATTATTATCGCCAAACTAATGAGGTGAAACGTCTTAAAATCTCCAAACTAATGGGTTTATAGAGAGGTTTCACAATTGCCTCCCTCTGACCAAATAGGGTTAACTGATCGACTCACATATCACACCTCGTAGCTTACCACACCTGGGCAATTTGATACTAGTTCTCTTTCTAATGTATTCATCCATTTCCAGATGTCTAACTGCTCGAGGGGGTGGCCACGACTGAATTACATCTATGCTCCTCTTTCATCCATCAGCCAGCGCCTCTCCTACCCAACACCACTTTCATCCATATTGCAATTCAACTCCATTCCTCCATTAACCTCTCGGTCTGCTTCTCCCTCTCTGCTCTTCTATCTCACTCTCATACACTAACTTGGTAATTCTCCCACTCTCCATACACTCCACATGACCGAACCACCTCAAGGTGTTCCTCTTCACCTTCTAGTGGATGGACATGAAAAATGAGTGATGTACTGTGCATTAATATTTATATCTATCTATCTATCTATTGCCTGACGCCGTGATCCCCGAAGGGGTGGCCACGAACGAACCGCCCCCATGCACCTCTGTCCCCAGTCAGTCGACGCCCCTCCCCCCAACCAGCACCGCCTTCGTTCATGTAGTTCCTCACTCCATCCTTCCACCTCATATTCGGTCTACCTCTCTCCCTCTGTCCCTCCACCTCGCTCTCGTACACCCTCTTAGTCATTCTCTCGCTTTCCATACGTTCCATATGGCCGAACCATCTCAAGTTGTTCCTTTTCACACTTTCCAGCACATCTACCTCCACACCACACCTCCTTCTTACTTCCTCATTAGTCTGTCTATCCCTCCATGTAAATCCGCACGCACTTCTTAAGTAATTCATTTCCACTGCTCTCACTCTTGGTCTGAGTCTCTCAACCAACGTCCATGCTTCGCTTCCGTAAGTCAGTGTCGGGATTACCACACTGTCATGCAAGGACTTCTTCACTTCCATACTGACCACCCTATTTCTTGTTACTGCTTTTAGCGTTCCTACAACCCTCTTCCCCTGTTGTACCCTCTCCCACACCTCTTCATCCATAGTCCCATCTTTACTCAACACACTGCCCAGATACTTAAAAGAGTTGACGATCTCCATAGCCTGACCGTTCAGCTTCATCTCACACTCTGTGACTTCACCCCTTTCGAAGACCATAACCTTGCTCTTCCCCGTATTTACCTTCAAATTCCGTTTTTCGCACACTGTTCCAAACTCATTTACCAGACCCTGCAACTCCCATTCATTATCACTCATCAGAACTGTATCATCCGCAAACAGCAGTATAGGTAGCTTCCACTCAATTCCCTCCCTTTTCAGCGATACACCAACATCCACTGCTCTTGATAGTATTTCTTTCATGACTCCATCCATATATACAGTAAACAACCACGGGGACATCACACACACCCCTGTTTCAGGTCAAAGAACTCGCTCTGCTCACTCTCCACACGTACTGCCGCCTTTGCACCCTCATACATGCTCTTCACTGCTTTCAGCAACTTGCCTTCTACTCCGTATATTCTAAGTACTTTCCACAAACCTTCTCTATCCACTCTGTCATAGGCCTTCTCCAAGTCCATAAAGGCAACATACACCTTTTGTTTCTTCTCCAGATACTTCTCCACAACACAATTCAGGGTAAAAATCTGATCTACACATCCTCTTCCCTTCCTAAAAACCTCCCTGCTCGTCGCCTATCCATTTCTCCGTTCTCACTCTCACTCTCTCAATCACTACCCTACTGTATACCTTCCCTACTATGCTTAGAAGACATATTCCTCGGTGGTTACCACACACTCCTCTTTCCCCTTTGCCCTTATATAGGGGGACTATTATGCCAGTCTTCCAGTCATCGGGTGCACTCCCCTTCTCCCATGCTAGTTTGCACATTTTCCATACCCATTCTATCACTATCTCACCACCATACCTCAACATTTCCCCACACACTCCCTCTGTTCCTGGTGCTTTCCCCAACTTCACTCATTTCATGGCTTCCCACACTTCTGACCTCCTGATCCCCACCTCTTCATTCCTTACATTTAGCAACTCACTGAAGTACTCCCTCCATCTTTCGACTCTCTCTTGCTTCTCGGCTAGCATTCTCCCATTCTTATCTTTCAGTCTTTCACACCCTTACTGTTTCCCTTGCTACCTTCCCTAACTTTCTTGACTTCTTTCCAGAACAGTTTCTTACTCTCCCTCCATTTTACACTCAGATTCCTTCCAAATTCCTCATCTACTCTTCTCTTACTTTCCTTCACTACTCTCTTCACCACAGATTACTCTCCACGTACCTCGCTCGTTTCTGTCTCTCGGAATCTTCATTCCCTCTACTACCCAACCACTCTCTATATGCTTTCTTCTTTTCTTCCACAGCTATTCTTACCTCTTCTGTCCACCATGCAGTTTATATTTATATAACATGGTAAAATCAGCTTACAACGTATGGGTGTAATATATATAAATACAGTAAGGGGGAGGTAGTCGCTTTTTTTGGACCCCTTCTACCTCTTGTTTAGCATATTTGTTTTGAGATTTTAAGACGTTCGTTCCATTAGTTTGGCGGTTTTGAGACCTTTCGCCCCATTTATTTGTCAATATTAAGACCTTTCGTGCCATTCAGGTGTCGATTTTTTCCTGGCGAGCGATAGCAAGCCTGTAATTTTAGAAGGAACCGGCCGAACATTTCTACCGAAAAATGTACAAATTTATCTGGAAAGAGGGTCTAGGGGGCGTTTTTTTTTAAAGCTTGATGGAGGTCTACCGAGGGAACTCAAAAATAAATATATAAATAATATGTAAACACAAAAATAAGCACTACCTCCTTAGAGATGATGAGTGCAAGTTGTATGTGTATGTAATGTATATATGTGCGTGTATGTGTATGTAATGTATATATGTGCGTGTATCCCTACTTTCCCTACTACCCCTAGCCCCTCTTGCCTATTTACAACAATGACCGTCCCGACTCCTTACGCCCGCCCATTTACCGTCTCGACCCACTACAAGCAAGCAAGGCCCGGAAATGTGGCTTTGTAAGGCGGCACAGTCGGGTAAGTGAGACCCGGAAATGTGGCTTTGTAAGGCGGCACAGTCGGGTAAGTGAGGCCCGGAAATGTGGCTTTGTAAGGCGGCACAGTCGGGTAAGTGAGGCCCGGAAATGTGACTTTGTAAGGCGGCACAGTCGGGTAAGTGAGGCCCGGAAATGTGGCTTTGTAAGGCGGCACAGTCGGGTAAGTGAGGCCCGGAAATGTGGCTTTGTAAGGCGGCACAGTCGGGTAAGCGAGGCCCGGAAATGTGGCTTTGTAAGGCGGCACAGTCGGGTAAGTGAGGCCCGGAAATGTGGCTTTGTAAGGCGGCACAGTCGGGTAAGTGAGGCCCGGAAATGTGGCTTTGTAAGGCGGCACAGTCGGGTAAGTGAGGCTCTTGTGAGGCGGCACAGTGTAAGAGGCGGGGGGTAAGAGAGGAACTTTAGGCGGCACAGTGAGGTAGGTTGAGAGAGAGAGAGAGAGAGAGAGAGAGAGAGAGAGAGAGAGAGAGAGAGAGTGTGTGTGTACGTACTTTAATTTATATCAGCAGAAAATGTGTATTCGTGGGTTTGTGTACAGTATACTTAGTGTGTGTGTGTGTGTGTGTGTGTGTGTGTGCGTGTGTGTGTGTACTTTAATTTCAAACAAATTAAACTGACTTACGTTGCATGCAATACAAGAATGATGTAGTTGTAGAAAGTCTGATTTCACCAGCGATTTTCCAAGAACTCAAACCAAAATGAATGCATTTTTTTTCAATTTCAAGCA
>CM064516.1:37347188-37369688 GCA_032716605.1 Paralithodes platypus | reverse complement strand
TATACTCAAATAATATTAACAATTCTGTAACTTGAGTATCGTATATTTTAAACCCTCTTGTCAGAAACTCTTCCATCTTGATTTAAATATTACAGAGTGCTTGTAGACACCAACTTGCTTTTAGTATTTACACACTACTATTATTATAAGTTATATGTATATTGTAACTATTTATATATCTATGTTAAATAAACCTTGTACATCGAAACTCATGCATTTCCTCTAATCTTAGTTTCCCAGTTCATTAAGGACTACACGCTCATATGGATAAAATTATATGGCCAACTGACTATTAGTGCCTGGTTGATATATGAATTTAATTCAACAATTCTGAAACACTGACAAAACAGTGTTTAAAGGATTTTGTGAAGCTTATGAAAGATCTATGGTAGTAAATACGGCTAAGTGAGATAGTTCGAAGCCTGTTACTTGCTTCAGGCCCTCTTTAAACTGAATAAAATCGTCTAAATATAGCTAGAATATAATTTTAAAAGTCGCCGGTACAGAAGTGGTTAATAGTCCAGCACATAACACAATATGGTATGTAATTTGACCCATACCTGAAGAGGGGTCACGAGGAGGCGAAACTGTTTGGCCTCTACAATAACCATGACTTTCGGTATGTGACTTTACATTTCCGGTTTTGTATTCCCTGCACTATGACTGTTTTTACTCATTCCCACCAGCATGACTTTCCCTCCCTGGTCCCTCTCTCAATCCGTGGCCATCAACAGTATTTTATATATTTTGGATAGACTTATTTTTCGTCCCTAACCTCACGAAGAGTCAACAGCATTGGACAGGGAGAGAATGAGCCAATCTCACGTCGTCAGTCCCCCCCCCCTCCCCGTCCCCCTTTCCCGTCCATCTATATATATATATATATATATATATATATATATATATATATATATATACCAGTATATATATATATATATATATATATATATATATATATATATATATATATACCGGTATATATATATATATATATATTGTATATACCTCATTAACATCGATACTGGTCTTTTCATTGTGATCTTCAAGTTTGCAGAAGTGAACAATTCTATAGAGGTTGAACAAATCAGCATATATTTTAGCAGACAGGGTGAACTCGGAGACATGGCAGACACCACTAAACTTGGAGAAGTGCAAGTGATGCATTACCGACTATGCATTTACCGAAATCCTAATAGTCGTTATTGGAAACATAGTTAAAAGTGACTAACTTGGAAAAGGATTAGGGTTTTCTGATTAGTAATTAATTGTAGGGCAATGGTAGAGCATGGTGGCTGCATGAAGGCTTACCCCCTCATTTGAAGTTTAGAAAGGAAATATGTAAATCATATTATCAGGATAGGGTCTTTCCATCTTGCCTGTGCAAGATGGGGAATAAGATTGGTAAGAAGATGGTAGGGTCTGGATTGACAGATGATCTTCTAGAAACTGGTCTAATTTCATTGGGATGGGTGAAGGGCGTTATGAACGGAGAAACTTATGCAAGGGCAATCAACAGCCATAAAATTGCCATAGTCACTATAATGTCTCATTTTTCAGAGGTTTGCAAAGATGGAAAATTAAAACAAACCTTTTGATTCCCTTCCACCAGAGTCAAAAGATTGCATTGAGAAGCTTCAGGAATCCAACGCAGCAGAATCGGAGGCAGCCGCGATGAAGGACAGGTCAATCCAGGCATACATCACAGACTATGTGAAATAAAAAAAATTTACGTTTGTGAAGGCACTTTGGGCAAGACTGGACAACTGTGGCTACCTTATATGGATCATGTATGGCTGTTGCTCAACCTCCTTAGGGCAGTCAAGGCCAACAACTTCACCCTGTACACTCATTGTCTAAGTTTAATGCCAGATATCTTTTTCAGTTTCAGAGCCTTCAACTTTGCTAAATATCTAACATACTTCTCTATGTTCCTAGTTAATATTTAGAATTCTCACTCTCGTGCAACAAATATAATCAAACAAGATGCTTTCAGTGTTGAAAAATATCTGATACCAGCCAACCGTTTAGCTGTGGACAAGATGATAGAAGAAATTTTCATGAAACACTCAAAGTCAAGAGGGGGCAGCGGAAGTGGACCAGAGTTGTCAGGACTTCAGAACATTGAATGCCTGAATTCCACCCAGGAAGAGACAGACACTCTAGATTTGTTGTACTGTCTGTATGCTCAGGAGTAAAAAAGTCTAAATACAGATATAATCTTTATACTCTTGCTTCATACAAACAGAATTATAAATATTGGTGTGTGTAGGATTTATACATGTAGGAAAGCAGGGTATAAATGAACACTACTTATTTGAACAAACCCATTGATTTGTGGGACTGTACGTCAATCACCTTTATTATTGAATAACCAATAGTTGGGTAGGCTCTAACGGGAGTAAAATCCAAAGTAGAGTGCTACTCAAACTGGAAGGATTACTTCAAATTTGCATAACCCATTTCATTTAAGGGAAGAAGTTGTCCATACCTAGAATCACGGTAGGTTAAGATTAATTATATTATATATTAAAAAAGGAAGTGTTTGTTTATTTGTACAGGAATGGATTGTGAATAAAATGTTCCATATATAATTGGCTGTCTTATATCCTGAGTATGATGTAATGCAACTTAATTACTTCAATAATAATAATAATAAGAGTATTAACACTATCAGTGTGGGCTGGCATTTTCCCGCAATTTCCGCTCAATATACGTTGCCCAAGCACCATTTCCGTACCACTGACCGAGTTCAAAGAGTTCCAAAGGAATGATTATGTCGAATTTTCCCCATCAAAGTCTTCAGTTATTCATCATGACCCTCGCAGACTTGGAATATTGAGCAAGAGTTTTTTTTCTTTTTCTGACTGCGCTTATGGCCACTCACAAAGCATAATATTTCCTTCATTTCCTTCATCTTTCGTACTTTATGCACGCGATAACTCGATGAAGTAAACTGTTATTTTATCAAGTTTGGTGTTTAGAAGACAGTATGAGTTATGGCCTGTAACATAAAATGAACCTTTGATTCGCACCTGGTATATAGCTGTCACAAAAATATGTAGAAGTAGCCTTATTTTCATTGTATTTCAGCTTCTAAAATACCTTGGTTGAACATAGACCCTCTCACAACCAATGCATGTAGCAAACTGATATAATAGGTGGCAAGCTTAGAAACTCACGGAAGCGTCTGTCGACAAGTCGAATAGGTTGATACCACCAACTAAGCCAGTAATACCAAAATAGAAATGTTATCAGCAAAAAAAAAACGTCTATGCCTAGAAAAACGTCTCCTGGTCATATTTGTGAGGTGGGGAGGGAGTGAGGGGTAAGGTGCAGGGCCATCATCCAATGCTAACCAATACATAATGGAATCCTTTAGGTTATCCAATGAAGGGACTTGCCAATTCTCATCAAAATCGATAAATTCGTTTTCGAAATACATATACGAACACACACGTGCATACACCCACACACAAAAAGGCATGAACATTACCCTACGCCTTCACTCCTACAGCAAGGCGTAGGGTAAGAAAATATAGATGTAACAGAGAGAGAGAGAGAGAGAGAGAGAGAGAGAGAGAGAGAGAGAGAGAGAGAGAGAGAGAGAGAGAGAGAGAGAGAGAGAGAGAGAGAGAGAGAGAGAGAGAGGAGAGAGAGAGAGAGAGAGGGGGGGTTGACGTGATATTGGCTCATTCTCTCCCTGTCTGGTCTTGTTGACTCTTCTGGATCACACCACATTTTTGCTACAAAAATAATAGCAATAGTAATAGTAATAATAACAATATAAATAATAATAATAATAATAATAATAAAAATAATAATAATAATAATAATAATACAAATAATAATAATAATAATAATAATAATAATCGTCTGGTTACTTATATTGCGCCCGTATCTCTTCCTTCGAGGATTCTCAAGCGCTTTACACTTCATTAATCAACCAGAGACCATTAGCCATCCCCCTTGCTCATGGGGAGACGGTAACCGCCGGCTATATCTCAGGAATACTTTTCAATCTGAGCGGGGATTGAACGCAAGACCTGCAAGATGTGAAGCAGGCACGCTATCAACTGAGCCAGCTGGACGGCTGTTCATTTATACAGAATGCCCAAGCCTCCTGGCTGGGTGGGGTAATCCACACAGAGTTGCAAACACCTTTCGGCCAGTATATTATCTATCTATCTATCTATCTATTGCCGGACGCCTTACTCCCCTTAATGAGGGTGGCCATACACAGAAGGCCCCCAAGTGGACCCATTCCCTGTAAGAGGGACAACCCGAGCCAGTTTACTGAAGGACTTACAGGATTGACCACTCAATTTAGGATCCGTCCGACTCCGAGGCCCTCTATGTATCTTGTTAGCACTATTTTTCTACAGTGGTGTTCGGCTAGTCCATCCACTAACCTGCCTTACACTTAGATAAGAAGTACGGATTTGTATCAGTTTTACTCCCCTAGACAGGTTGCCGACCAAGGCTGACGAGTACCATCCACCCAGATTTGTATAAGGTTGTCTCCCCTAGATGGGTTGCCGTCCAATGCTAACGAGTCTCATCCACCCATTATTAACGAGCGTGAAATTTTATATTCAAATAACTTAAATATTTCTTCCCATATTTGCCCTGCGAATTCAGGGGCGTTGTCTGAATGAATGGCTTGTGGAAGGCCAAAATAATGAAATACATGTGTTAAGGGGAGATCTCCACTTGACTTTTTTCTTGACCCCTTTCGCCCTCATGTTTAGCCCTATTGTTTTTGATATTTTAAGACGTTCGCCCCATTAGTTTGGCGATCTTAAGAACTTTCGCCCCATTTCAGTCAATTTTAAGACCTTTCGTGCCAATAAGGTGTCGATTTCTTACTGGCGAGCGATAGCGAGCCTGTAATTTAACAGGAACCGGCCTTCGGCCGGGACATTTTTCTACCGAAAAATGTACAAATTTATCTTGAAAGGGGGTCAAGGGGGTGTAATTTTAAACTTGATGGAGGTCTAGGGAACAAACTAAACACCTCCCCTTAACATGACTTCTGCAACTGCTAGAGCTGTGTGTTCTTTAGTAGGTGAACGCATGGATCTCATACAGGAGATAATTATGTACTTAAATGTTATCTTAAGTTCTTAGATTTAATCAAGGGTTGATTAAATAATTATACAATAGAATTTATTCAATATCTTAGTACAATCAAAGTATATGAAAAAGGTCTATACGAATACAATGGTGCTATTTCACATATACTTGGATACACAATAGTATACTCTGCCAGTGTACATATACAGAAGATGAATTTCCTTCTTTAGCCCAATTCTCTATTATTATTACGACCGCGTGGGACAGTAATTATTTATTTTGAAAATCACTAGAATATGAGGTTTCACTGCGGATGTCGTTTGTCACAGTCACATGTCTTTGGTTACATTGAGACTAGAATATTCAACTTTAATCCTAAGAATATTAGATAGGGGAAGTCAAGGATAGTATGCGGGTAGTATCTTCCTGAAAGGCAACTAAATTGTCACAAGAAAGGACTCTATATTAGAGACAATACTACATTAACTTCGTTTCACTCATTTCCCAGGTGTAGGAGGGGGACTTAACCATTTTTCTTTCACAGTACCCGGTGGGAACTTATGATTTGTCACACAATGGGGAAAGTTAATGGACGGTCTCACACTACATCCATAAAGAGTCGTAGAGGTGATAGTCTGCTGCTCTGTTTTGCTAGTCTTTTTGGACGGTCTCATAGAGGTGGTTCTCTTCTTAGATGCCAGTCTCGAACATGGCTGGTGAGAATCGAGTATCACAGGTGTGCCAGTCTCGTCCTTGGCTGGTGAGCATCAAGTATCACAGGTGTGCCAGTCTCGTTCTTGGCTGGTGAGGATCAAGCATCACAGGTGTGCCAGTCTCGAACATGGCTGGTGAGAATCGAGCAGCACAGGTGTGCCAGTCTCGTCCTTGGCTGGTGAGCATCAAGCATCACCAGGTGTGCCAGTCTCGTCCTTGGCTGGTGAGCATCGAGCATCACCAGGTGTTTTGCCAGTCTCAAAATTGGCTGGTGAGCATCGAGCATCACAGGGTTTTGCCAAAGTAAAACTAAAGGGAGAAAGAAGAGGGTTGGGGAGGGAAAGAAGAGGGTTGGGGAGAGAAAGAAGAGGGTTGGGGAGGGAAAGAAGAGGGTTGGGGAGGGAAAGAAGAGGGTTGGGGAGAGAAAGAAGAGGGTGGGGGAGGGAAAGAAGAGGGTTGGGGAGGGAAAGAAGAGGGTTGGGGTGGGAAAGAGGAAAAGGGAGGATATGATGAAAGAAAGTAGTACATTAAGGGGAGATTTCCACCTGGAGGATTTTTTTCTGAACCTCTTTCTCCCTCATGTTTAGCCCCATTGCTTGTGAGATTTAAAGACGCTTGCCCCATTAGTTTGGCGATTTTAAGAACCCTCGCCCCATTTCTGTCAATTTTAAGACCATTCGTGCCATTTAGGTGTCGATTTTTTCCTGGCGAGCGATAGCGAGCCTATTTAAGGGGCACCGGCCTTTGGCCGGGAAATTTTTCTACCGAAAAATGTACAAATTTATCTTGAAAGTGGGTCAAGGGGGAGTAATTTTAAGCTTGATGGAAGTCTAGGGAATCAACTAAAAAGCTCCCCTTAAAAGTTGGCGGGCAGACCACCTTGCTATGTAGGGTTATTTTCTTTATTATTAATCACAGTTGTTGTTCTAATAGCCCTGTCTTATCGCCAGCTATAGTGTTGTTCTAATAGCCCTGTCTTATCGCCAGCTATAGTGTTGTTCTAATAGCCCTGTCTTATCGCCAGCTATAGTGTTGTTCTAATAGCCCTGTCTTATCGCCAGCTATAGTGTTGTTCTAATATCCCTGTCTTATCGCCAGCTATAGTGTTGTTCTAATATCCCTGTCTTATCGCCAGCTATAGTGTTGTTCTAATATCCCTGTCTTATCGCCAGTTATAGTGTTGTTCTAATATCCCTGTCTTATCGCCAGCTATAGTGTTGTTCTAATATCCCTGTCTTATCGCCAGTTATAGTGTTGTTCTAATATCCCTGTCTTATCGCCAGCTATAGTGTTGTTCTAATATCCCTGTCTTATCGCCAGTTATAGTGTTGTTCTAATATCCCTGTCTTATCGCCAGCTATAGTGTTGTTCTAATATCCCTGTCTTATCGCCAGTTATAGTGTTGTTCTAATATCCCTGTCTTATCGCCAGCTATAGTGTTGTTCTAATATCCCTGTCTTATCGCCAGCTATAGTGTTGTTCTAATATCCCTGTCTTATCGCCAGTTATAGTGTTGTTCTAATATCCCTGTCTTATCGCCAGCTATAGTGTTGTTCTAATATCCCTGTCTTATCGCCAGTTATAGTGTTGTTCTAATATCCCTGTCTTATCGCCAGCTATAGTGTTTTTCTAATATCCCTGTCTTATCGCCAGCTATAGTGTTGTTCTAATATCCCTGTTTATCGCCAGTTATAGTGTTGTTCTAATATCCCTGTCTTATCGCCAGCTATAGTGTTGTTCTAATATCCCTGTCTTATCGCCAGTTATAGTGTTGTTCTAATATCCCTGTCTTATCGCCAGCTATAGTGTTGTTCTAATATCCCTGTCTTATCGCCAGTTATAGTGTTGTTCTAATATCCCTGTCTTATCGCCAGCTATAGTGTTGTTCTAATATCCCTGTCTTATCGCCAGCTATAGTGTTGTTCTAATATCCCTGTCTTATCGCCAGCTATAGTGTTGTTCTAATATCCCTGTCTTATCGCCAGTTATAGTGTTGTTCTAATATCCCTGTCTTATCGCCAGCTATAGTGTTGTTCTAATAGCCCTGTCTTATCGCCAGCTATAGTGTTTACTTTGTCTGCATGGCCCTGATTGCTGATGTTGAGTGTGAGAAGGGCTTGTTCTGGCTCTGCTATTATGTTGGTGGTGATAGAAGGGCTTGTTCTGGCTCTGCTATTATGTTGGTGGTGATAGAAGGGCTTGTTCTGGCTCTGCTATTATGTTGGTGGTGATAGAAGGGTTTGTTCTGGCTCTGCTATTATTTTGGTGGTGATAGAAGGGTTTGTTCTGGCTCTGCTATTATGTTGGTGGTGATAGAAGGGTTTGTTCTGGCTCTGCTATTATTTTGGTGGTGATAGAAGGGTTTGTTCTGGCTCTGCTATTATTTTGGTGGTGATAGAAGGGTTTGTTCTGGCTCTGCTATTAGGTTGGTGGTGATAGAAGGGCTTGTTCTGGCTCTGCTATTATGTTGGTGGTGATAGAAGGCATCTCTGTTTGGTGGAAGGTGTCACGGAGGCTGTTCCGCGTGGGAAAGGCGCTCCGAGTCTCTGTTGTGTTGGTGTTTATGTACTGCTGGGGTGGTGGTGATGGAGGCTATTTTTAATATTGGCATAATAATAATAATAATAATAATAATAATAATAATAATAATAATCATAATAAAATAATAATATTACTAATAATAATGACAGTGAAAACAAGGGAAAAGTGATGGAAAACTTGATATACAGTTAGATATATAAACAGAGAGAGAGAGAGAGAGAGAGAGAGAGAGAGAGAGAGAGAGAGAGAGAGAGAGAGAGAGAGAGAGAGAGAGAGAGAGAGAGAGAGAGAGAGAGAGAGAGAGAGAGAGAGAGAGAGAGAGAGAGATTGATTCTGATCACATTGCAAATCAACACTAATCGCAAAAACTCCTCCAGACCAATTTAGTGCCGGGATAAAACTGGGCGTCGCATTTTTTCCGACCTTTCGTTTGACTTTAGCGGCGAACCAATTAATACTTTCACTGTTTCCATCCGGGGGTGAATGTTTTTAGAAGCACATCAACAACATGGAGGCAATTTTGTTAACCCTCTCGGTATTTAAAGGTGGTTTCCTTGCATTTTATTCTGGCTACCATTAAATAATTTTAGTAACTCTCTTGTGGTATTTGGTGATGGGTTTCCTAATTTGTTCTGGCGACCATTAGATGTCAGTCAGTCAGTAGCCAAACCCTTTTTCCGTTAAAGGGGTAGGGAGGATTAGCCAGAACTGGGTCCTTTGCAGGCAAACGGCCCAGCTCCGAGGCTTGATGATCCATCAGTGGGAGATAATTCTGGAGATGGAACTCCCAGGCCCAACCTCCAGAGGCTATCTGTGCCACACAAATGGCGGGCGATGGGGTCGCCACATCCCTACACCATTAGATGATTTTAATAATTTCCTTGGTATTTGGTGACGGTTTTCTTAAATTGTTCTGGCTACCATTAAACAATTTTAATAACGCTTTTATTTGGTGACGGTTTTCTTAATTTGTTTTAATTTGTTATTGCCAGCACTAGGAGGCACTTGGTAAAGCACCTTTAAGGCAGTCACCACATCTGCAGCAGAATGTTTGAGTTATGAGTCAGAAAACTAGACTACGACACTGGCGAATTACTGGAGCAATTCTTGAGCTACACTCCGATGACACCTTTACCTACGCCCAACGAAGTATCCACCACCGTCGTCACCCAGGACAGTATCACCTCCAAAATCTCACTCTCCCATACCTGGAAAGCTACTGAGTATCGTGGGTGCCATCTCCCACAACCTATGCTGGAAAGTTGTTGTTGTTCCCCAGGCTGTCTGGCCGAACAGCCCCAAGGCCCTGAGCAAGGCCAAGGCCATAACCGAGCGCCCCCACAGATCCCTCCCTGCCTACCACAAAAAAGCCTGGATGACCGAAGCCGCTCCAAGGCAAGGAGCTGAGGAGGGTGCAGAAACGCCCGGGATACCGAAGCCCCACCTAAGGCCCTGTGCCCCTCAGCAATTATGAAGGGAAAGCTGAGGGGCAAAGGAAAAATGTGACGTTTTGGCTCCCAGTCTGCCAACCTCGAGGTTGGCAGTAGGGAGGTCAATCCACGGAAGAGACGCCGCCACTTGAGATCTAGAAAATATATAAGTAAAAGGAACAGTCAGAGTAAGCTATGGGTATGGCAGAGAACGCTCAACTCTCACTCTGATAGACCAGCCCATCGCCCATGCTGGAAAGTTATTCCTAATACCACCGCACATCTTGACTGTCCAATAATAGGAGAATAATCTATGACACTGACCAGCGTAAATTTGAACCATTTCCATTGTGCCTGCCTCTATATAAATGTTTTCCTTTAATAACACACATTTTCTATGTTCATTGCTTTGCCCACAATTTTTCTGCATACGTTAATATAATCAAGAACATTGGAACGTATAACGTATATCGTTTGTAACATAAACTTAACGATCAAATTAAACGTAGGAGTCAATTGATAATCCCCCCAAATTGTTTAGCTCAATCTGTGCATACACGAGAGTTGTACTTACCAATCATACACGAGAGTTGTACTTACCAATCATACACGAGAGTTGTACTTACCAATCATACACGAGAGTTGTACTTACCAATCATACACGAGAGTTGTACTTACCAATCATACACGAGAGTTGTACTTACCCAATCATACACGAGAGTTGTACTTACCAATCATACACGAGAGTTGTACTTACCAATCATACACGAGAGTTGTACTTACCAATCATACACGAGAGTTGTACTTACCAATCATACACGAGAGTTGTACTTACCAATCATACACGAGAGTTGTACTTACCAATCATACACGAGAGTTGTACTTACCAATCATACACGAGAGTTGTACCTACCAATCATACACGAGAGTTGTACTTACCAATCATACACGAGAGTTGTACTTACCAATCATTTCCCGCAGCCAAGGCCATAATCCAGGGAATCATTGAGGAGGACACCCTCAATCTGTAGGAAGAGAAGGACAGAATTAACTCCTGTACCGGCGAGGTCTTTATTATTTGACTTCAGCTAAATTTAAACAATTTTATGAAGCTTAAGAAGGAGTTATGGTAGCTATAGGGATTCATTGAGATAGTCTGTAGCTTTTTAATGGGTAGATATCCTTCCTAAGCTGCACAAAATCGTCTGATAGTTGCAAGAATATAATGAAAAGTACATCACCGGTACAGAAGGGGTGAAGGGGGTGTTTCTGGACCCTCTTCTCCCTCATGTTTAGCCCCATTAGTTTTGAAATTTTAAGACATTTGATCAATTAGTTTGGCGATTATAAGACCGTTCGTGCCATTAAGGGGAAGCGATAGCACAGTGGATGGCGTGGTGGACTGCAGAACAAATGGATCTCAAATCGAGTCCACACCAAACGTTAAGGTTTTTCTGAGATGATCTGATCGTTACTGCTGTTCTACAAATACCGTCGCTACACCGACACGTCAAGAAAATACCCCCTATATCGTCACAAATTCATAGAATATTCGAAGATACTGTGAACGACCGTATACAATCTCTACCAAATCAAGTGACGTGTATAAATAAGTTGTTGTCATCTAGTGTGGCAGAAAGGAAGCCACCAACACCTTGAAGCTCCATTGAGACTATCTAGTGCGACACATATGAAGCACCCAACATCTTGGAAGCTTCAATCGGTAATCTCGGGGGTCTGCAAGAATAATTACAAACTACTGAACAGCCTTCAGTTCCAAGGTTGAGACAGAATAATTACAGACTACTGAACAGCCTTCAGTTCCAAGGTTGAGACAGAATAATTACAGACTACTGAACAGCCTTCAGTTCCAAGGTTGAGACAGAATAATTACAGACTACTGAACAGCCTTCAGTTCCAAGGTTGAGACAGAATAATTGGGCAACAATACAAGTAACACACACCAATATTCGGAAAAAACAGAAGGTAAACGATTAGACAGTAAAACAAATATAATATATGCAAAAGTTATTATTTATTTTCCAGTCAGTTTATTTAAGGGGGGTTACCTGGACCCCATTCTCCCTCATATTTAGCCCCATTAGTTTTTGAGATTTTATGAGATTTTCCCTATTAGTTTGTCGATTGTAAGACTCTTTGTGCCATTTAGGTGTCAATTTTATCCTGGCGAGCGACAGCAAGTCTGTATTATAGGAGGAACTGGCTTTCAGCTGTAGAAAAATGCGCACATTTATCTCGAATGGGGGTTCTTTTTAAAGCGTGATGTAGGTTTAGGGAGGAATATAAAACAATAATAAATACACATACAGTATATATACAAACAATAACAAACACACATACAGTATATATACAAACCAATAAATAAACACATACAGTATATATACAAACAATAATAAACACACATACAGTATATATACAAACAATAATAAACACACATACAGTATATATACAAACAATAATAAACACACATACAGTATATATACAAACCAATAAATACACATCTCCCCTTACTATTGACAGGTGATAAGGGTACCCTGTCATAGTTGGCTAATACTTACTAATGACTGTATATAATGTAAATATATATATACCGGTATATATATATATATATATATATATATATATATACTATATATATGCCCTGATTCAAAGCATTTCCATTGTGTAAAAATGCATGTGTGGGTGGGTATATGCATGTGTGGGTGTTGTTGTTCTTTTGTTCAATGTGTATGAAGGAGACAGGAGCCAGAGCTGCCTGTAGCAAGTGTCCCCCCCCCCCCTCCCTCCCTCCCCCCCCCCCATCTAAACTTAAAATAATTATATAGAGCCAAATTCAAGGTGCTTATGATCAAAATATCTGGGCATACGGAACTTGAGGCAGGAAATGCAGATTGAGGAAAAGTTTTTTAGTTTGCTTGTTGAATAGATGGACAGTGGGAAATTAAGCTAATTTATTGATTAGAGAATTGAACAGAATAGGGCTGGGAATGTGTTGAAAGGTGGGTTCTACCCATTCTCCGCAAGGAAGAGTGTGTGTGTGTGTGTGTGTGTGTGTTTGGGTTTAGTCTTCACGATGTTTTATACACGTTATAAACGGAAACCTCACATATGTAGCCTACACAGTGGTGGTGAAATCAACAAACAAAATAATTCCCCTTTGAAACTTTTGGAAAATGTGGAGTTAATCCGCTGTATTCAGATCCGGAGCATGGTCTATTACTGGAGAGAGAGCGAGAGAGAGAGAGAGAGAGAGAGAGAGAGAGAGAGAGAGAGAGAGAGAGAGAGAGAGAGAGAGCTACATAGATACACAGACCACACAGACCTCAAGGTCCTTACTAGGCAGCCTGGCCTTACAAACTATATATGTATATACGCATATATATATATATATACATATATATACATATATACACCGGTACACACATATACACACATACACATACATACATACATATATATACAGTATATATACACATACTGTACAGTGCACACACATACACTTACATACATTTTTTTTTTTTTTTTTTTTTTTTCATATCACCGCAGCCCTCTGCAGATAGAGGTCAAGCCTTCCCTTGAAAGCGTTTATTGTGTCGCTCTCCACCACTCTCGCTGGTAGTTTATTCCACTCTGTCGCCACACTGTAGGTGAAGAAACTCTTTGTGACATCTAGGTTTGCCTTTTTGGTTTTTAATTTCATTCCATTTCCGCGAGTTTGATTAGTATTGTTTAATGTGAATAGTGCATTTACATCGACTTTGTCGAAACCTTTTAGTATCTTAAAGCACTCAATAAGCTGACCCCTCAACCTCCTCTTTTTTAATGAGAACAGGTTCAATCGTTTAAGTCTTTCTTCATATGGTTTATTTCTTAATGAGGGTATCATCTTCGTCGCTCTACGCTGTACTGACTCGAGTCTTACAATGTCCTTGATCAGATAAGGTGACCAGAACTGCACACCATATTCAAGGTGGGGCCTCACCATACTTTTGAACAGTGGCACTATTACGTTTTCATGTTTATATGTAAAGTTTCGTGTAATAAAGCCCAATGCTATGTTTGCCTTATTTGCAGCTGCTATACATTGGTCGGAAGTTTTTAGGTTTTCAGATATTAGTACCCCTAGGTCTTTTACTACCGTTGCGGTTTTTATTTGTTTGCCATTCATTTCGTATTTGTATTTCATATTTCTGCTACCAACCTGCAGCACCTGACATTTATCGACATTGAAGGGCATCTGCCATTTTTTCGACCACTCTGATATTTTGTTTAAATCAGATTGCAACGCATTTCTATCATCTTCGTTCAGGACTGTATTTCCTATTTTTGTATCGTCGGCAAATTTGGAAATGGTGTTGTTTACCCCTACATCAATATCGTTAATGTAAATGAGAAACAGGACCGGTCCAAGGACTGAACCCTGTGGAACTCCACTAGTGACAGGCTCCCACTCCGATTCCACTCCATTTATCACCACTCTCTGTCTTCTGCCTGTAAGCCAATTTTTTATCCAAGAATGAATTTCACCTTTGATACCTATCCTCTCCAGTTTAGCCAATAGTTTTCGGTGAGGCACCTTGTCGAAAGCTTTTTGAAAGTCCAAGAAGATTATATCTAGTGATTTCGTCATGTCGTTATATGTGAATAGTTTGTTATAAAATTCAATCAAATTTGTTAGGCATGACTTAGCCTATTTGATCTAAAGCCGTGTTGACTATTTTTGATTAGGTTGTTTGATTCGAGGTAATCTACTATCTTATCTCTAAGGATTTTTTCCATGATTTTTCCTACAATTGAAGTTAGACTAATTGGTCTGTAATTACTCGCTTTGGCCTTGCTACCCTTCTTGTATATCGGCGTAATGTTCGCATCTTTCCAATCGCTCGGTACAATCCCCTGTAGTAATGATAAGTTAAATAGTTGTGTCAGGGGTTTTGCTATTTCGTCCTTAACATTCTTAATTATTTTCGGGTGGAGCATGTCGGGTTCCGGGGTCTTATTTAAATTTAAATTACTCAATTTGCTTTGTACTTCGCTAACACTGATGGTGAAATCTCCTATCACATGAGTTGAGGTGTTATTTTCAAGGGTATGATCGATAATTTCTTCTGTGAAAACTGAGCCAAAATATTTGTTGAGCTGATTTGCCGTGTTTGTGTCACCTGTTATTGTCTGGCCATCTTCTATTAGCGGTGAGAGAGAGAGAGAGAGAGAGAGAGAGAGAGAGAGAGAGAGAGAGAGAGAGAGAGAGAGAGAGAGAGAGAGAGAGAGAGAGAGAGAGAGAGAGAGAGGAGAGGAGAGAGAGAGAGAGAGAGAGATTTTTTTTACATAAGAGAAAGTGGAAGGAAAGGATAGCAAAGAGAAGGCGCTCTGGGCTTGGAAATCGCCTGAAGGAGGATTAGAGGAGAGCGATAGATAGAGAGAGAGAGAGAGAGAGAGAGAGCAGGAGAGAGAGAGAGAGAGGGAGAGAGAGGTGGGAGACAGAGAGAGAGAGAGTTCGTCTGAAGGTAGCAAAAAGAGGATAAACCCTACTCCACATCTCATTACGAAGATTACTTGAGTTACATCCTACAGAAATAACAGGACACTTTCTTTAATTATATTTTAGCATTGATTGGACGAATTTGTTAGCCCTTTCAGTACCAGTGACGTTTTTTTTCTTTTCAGCTACACTTTTGTGGAACTTTGGAAGGATGTGTGGTAGATAAAATGGTTAATTGAGATAGTCTGTTTTCGGGTAGACGTCTTTGGTAAGCTAAATCACATCCTTTAATTGTTGTGAGAGTATAATGACTAGGATGTCACCGGTACTGCGCTGGTTAAGGGGAGATTTCCACTTGAGGGATTTTTTTCTGGACCCCTTTCTCCCTCATGTTTAGCCCCATTGCTTTTTGAGATTTTAAGACCTTCGCCCTAGTAGTTTGGATATTTTAAGACATTTTGCCCCATTTCTGTCAATTTTAAGACCTTTCGTGCCGACCTTCGGTGTCGATTTTTTCCTGGCGAGCGATAGCGAACCTGTAATTTAAGAGCAACCGGCCTCTGGCTGGGAAATTTTTCTACCGAAAAATGTACAAATTTATCTTGAAAGGGGGTCTAGGGGGTGTAATTTTAAGCTTGATGAAAAAGTAGGGAACAAACTAAATACCTCCCCTTAAGGGGAGATGGGCGTGTTTATTTCCTCATATACCTACATACATATTCTTATATATTTTTTTCTTTTTAGTTTCCTCCTTAGACCTCCATCAAGATTTAAAAATACGCCCAAGACTGTCCTTCAAGATTAATTTATACATTTTTCGGTGGAAAAATGTCTCGGCCGAAGGCTGGTTTCTCTTAAATTACAGGCTCGCTATCGCTCGCCAGGAAAAGTTCGACATCTAAATGACACGAAAAATCTTAATATTGACAAAGAAATGGGGCGAAAGGTCTTAAAATCGCCAAACTAATGGGCCGAAAGTCTTATAATCTGAAAACCCAATGGGGCTAAACATGAGGAAGAAGGGGGACCAGAAAAAAAAGCAGCCTCTCTCTCCTCAAACTTACAAGAGACTTGTGGGAGTTAAATGAATAATTGGGATAGATATTGCCGATTAGGTTGTCCGAGGTCCTGTCTAAGCTGGATTAAATCGTCTGGTGTTAGCAGGATATACTCAACACAAAACCACCATGATAAGGATTGAGTTAAGGGGGGGCGGGGGAGGTAGTCGCTTTTTCTGGACCCCATTCTCCCTCGTGTTTAGCCCCATGAGTTTTGACATGTTAAGATGCTCGGCCCATTAGTTTGGCGATTTTTACACCTTTAGCTCCGTTGCTTGGTCAATTTTTAAGACCTATCGTACCGTTTAGGTGTCGATTTTTTTCCCTGGCGAGCGATAGAGAGCCTGTAATTATAACAGGAACTTCGTCCGGGAAAATGTTCTACCAAAAACTTATCTTGAAGGGGTGGGGGGTCGTGGGGGGTTCGTAGGGGTGTTTTTCTAAGTTTGCCGGAAGACTAGCGAGGAACAAATTACAAACAAACAAAATTGAATACATTAATTGATAAACAAAAAATAGCCCCTTATTATTATGATGATGATGATGATAATAATAATAGCCTGGTGGAGGGGTACACACAAGTAAGCCGGTTTATACGTCACAGGGTTCATAGGGCTCAAGTCAACCCACTCTATGCCAGGCTTACCTTGAAGTACAACAACAGTATGACACACACACATTATGGGCGTATTGATTTGCTCATTTATATAATCATCGTTTTATAATTTGTTTAGTTTCCTCCCTAGACCTCCATTATACTTAAAATAAAAACACCAACAAGACCCTCCTTAAAGACGGCTCCTCTTAAATTGCAGGCACGCTATCGATCGCCAGGGGAAAAAATCGACACCTAAATGACACGAAAAGTCTTAATATTGACAACAAATATTTGGCGAAAGGTCTTAAAACCGCCAAACTAATGAGCCGAACGTCATAAAATAAAACATCTAATGGGGCTAAACCTGAGGAAGAAGGGGGACCAGAAAAACGGCCCATCTCCCTTTAATAGGATTACATGTTGAAAGGGATTCTTCGTACTCACCGCAACAACAGCTTATAAGGCTTTCACTATCGGTGCCGTCCTTTTAAATTATCGGTGCCGTCCTTTTAACTTATCGGTGCCGTCCTTTTAACTTATCGGTGCCGTCCTTTTAACTTATCGGTGCCGTCCTTTTAACTTATCGGTGCCGTCCTTTTAACTTATCGGTGCCGTCCTTTTAACTTATCGGTGCCGTCCTTTTAACTTATCGGTGCCGTGCCTTTAACTTATCGGTGCCGTCCTTTTAACTTATCGGTGCCGTCCTTTTAACTTATCGGTGCCGTCCTTTTAACTTATCGGTGCCGTCCTTTTAACTTATCGGTGCCGTCCTTTCAACTTATCGGTGCCGTCCTTTTAACTTATCGGTGCCGTCCCTTTAACTTATCGGTGCTGTCCTTTTAACTTATCGGTGCCGTCCCTTTAACTTATCGGTGCCGTCCTTTTAACTTATCGGTGCCGTCCTTTTAACTTATCGGTGCCGTCCTTTTAACTTATCGGTGCTGTCCTTTTAACTTATCGGTGCCGTCCTTTTAACTTATCGGTGCCGTCCTTTTAACTTATCGGTGCCGTCCTTTTAACTTATCGGTGCCGTCCTTTTAACTTATATCTGTGCCGTCCTTTTAACTTATCGGTGCCGTCCTTTTAACTTATCGGTGCCGTCCTTTTAACTTATCGGTGCTGTCCTTTTAACTTATCGGTGCCGTCCTTTTAACTTATCGGTGCCGTCCTTTTAACTTATCGGTGCCGTCCTTTTAACTTATCGGTGCCGTCCTTTTAACTTATCGGTGCTGTCCTTTTAACTTATCGGTGCCGTCCTTTTAACTTATCGGTGCCGTCCTTTTAACTTTATTCTGGCTACTATTAGACGATGCTAGGCAGTTTAATAAGGGGCCCCAGCAATCAACAGGCTTCGAACGCTCTCGCTTAAGGGGAGATATCCACTTGAGGGATTTTTTTCTTGACCCCTTTCTCCCTCATGTTTAGCCCCATTGCTTTTCTAATTTTAAGACGTTCGCCCCATTATTTTGACGATTTTAAGAACTTTCGACCCATTTCTGTCAATTTTAAGACCTTTCGTGCCATTTAGGTGTCGATTTTATCCTGGCGAGCGATAGCGAGCCTGTTATTTAAGAGGAACCGGCTCTCAGCCGGGACATTTTCTACCGAAAAATGTACAAATTTATCTTGAAAGGGACTCGAGGGGGTGTAATTTTAAGCTTGATGGAGGTCTAGGGAACAAACTAAATACCTCCCCTTAACCCTTTCTACTATGACGGATCCTTCTTAACTCGTTCAGTACCGGTGCCGTCCTTTAACTTTCTTTTGGCAATTATTGTATTCAGCTTAAACAGGGCCTCCAGCCAGCAATCAACAGGCTTCGAACGCTCTCACTTAACCCTTTTAACTACCACAGATTCTTCTTAATACTGCACGAAATCTTCTAAATATAGCTAGCTAGAATATAAAATAAAGAGACGTCGCCGTTACAGCAGGGGTTAATCCTTTCAATAAATTATGCCATTTTTTATACGGCCACCACTAGATATTATTCTGTCTTATTATAATATTATTATCATTTGTGGAAGCTAGAGGGTTACATGGGATAGCGAATACTGGAGATTCTTCCAAAACTTAATAAAATCGAGCAATGTTGTGCGTGTATGTGTGTGTGTGTGTGTATTCACTTGCTTGTTCGTCAAGGGGAATCCACGCAATGCGAGCTAAGCTCATTATTATCGCGCCTCCTTAACTGGGAATGTATTGCGTGAAATGCATGTTAAGTGTGTATGTATCGTTGGAATGGCTGTGGATGTGTGTGTAGTCTGTATTTTAGCCAATTGGCGACATCTGGAAACGAAGGCTTAGGGTTAATCTGTACGGTACCATTCTGACTACGGTACCAGTCTCACCCGAAGGCTTAGGTTGACCAGTAGCTTAGGTTGACCAGTACGATATCCATCTCACCTTGTAACCGATCACCAACCCCAGAGGGACGTCACAACTTCGTCCACTTACACCAGGTTCCTATTTATACTGCTAGGTGAACAGAGGCTACACCGTTAAGAGACTTGCCCAAATGTCTCTTCCCCGCCCGGGTCGTGTATGTGTGTGTGTGTGTGTGTGTGTGTGTGTGTGTGTGTGTGTGTGTGTGTGTGTGTGTGTGTGTGTGTGTGTGTGTGTGCATGCATTTTTTTGTTTTTTGTTTTTTTTTGGCGGGGGAGAGTCCTAAAGATAAATTATGTACTGAAGAACTTCATCCAATGGCAACCAGAATAACACGATAAATACATCATCGGCCTGAAAGGGCTAAGCTTACGAAAGGGTCCAGAAGGTTAATTGAGATATTCTTTAACTCGTCAATTCCCAGAGGCCCTTCCAATCGCTGGAAAAAATCGTGTAATGCTGACCAAAATAAATCATGAAAGTCGTGAAGTACCGAAAGCGTTAATGAAAGCTAAAGTAAAAGGCAAACATATACAGCTAAATAAGTCAATTAGTTAAGGAATAAATGTATGAATAAATAAAGTCATGATATACCACAAAAGTTAAGAGTGTGTGAATATGATTACCTATCCCCCTAATATGATTACCCCCCCCCCCCCTTCTCTCTCCTAACAATAATACTCGCTGTAAACTCCTGTAACCCGATTGGCTTTTGTTTTTCGAATCAGCCACAACTTTTGAATGAGCCTTCCAGGAATAATATTGGGTACACTTGCCATGCAATACGGAATTATTCTCTGTCATTATTTCGCAAATGTATACTATTTAAACGGTATGTTAACACATTGTTTCCCTTAAGGGGAGATTTCCACTGGAGGGACGTTTTTCTTGACCCCTTTCTCCCTCATGCCTATCCCCATTGCTTTTGAGATTTTAAGACGTTCGGCCCATTAATGTGGCGATTTTAAGACCTTTCGTCCCATTTCTTTGTCAATATTAAGACTGTTCATGTCATTTAGGTGTCGATTTTTTCCTGTCGAGCGATAGCGAGCCTGTAATTTAGGAGGAACCGGCATTTATCTATCGAAAAATGTACATATTTATCTTGAAGGAGGGTCTTGGGCGGGTGTTTATATAAGCTTGATGGAGGTCTACGGAGGAAACTAAAACAAAGAGTAAAACGATATATAAATAAGCCAATAAATCCCTCCTTAAGCCTGATAGAGCAAGTGGCCATATTAGTCCAAGGTATTACCGGTACTCAGTCATGGGGTCATAAATTACGACGCGGTGAGTCACAACGTTGTAGCTACCCCCCTGTGACTACCCCAGGCTTACGACGTCTTATTGTCCCACTACTTAACCCCTTGAGGATTTTAAGGCTTTTTTGACAGTGGATTCTGCTTATTATTAGATTATGGTATGCAGCTTAGAAAGGATCTATGGGAGTTTAAAAGATAAAGATGGTCCCAATCAACCATCTGTATTTTTGTTTTCTATGTGGATGAGGGAGACAAACGGCAAAATTGCTTGTGACGAGTGCCTCCCCCATAGTTGAAAGAGTGACAGGGCCAAAATCAAGGGACGTTCGAGCCAAAATGCCTGGACACACGGAGTTTGAAGCAATTTAAGTCACAGGAAGAGGGAAAGACTGATTCTGGGAGAGAGTTCCACAGCTCAGCTGTTGAATAGAAGAAAGACAGAGTAACGTTTCACTCTTGGGTTGGAGAGTTGCACAGAGTAGGGGTGGGATTGTGTTGCAAGATGAGTACCACGTACCCTACGTAGATGAGGTGGTATACACTGAGAGAGCTCTGTGGAGCACTGATTATTGTAGTAGCGATATAATAGCGAGAGAGATGCAACATTGCGGCGAAGAGGGAGATATTGCAGAGAGTTGGTGAGTGGACGGGAATTAATGATACGAAAGGCCTTCCTTTCTACTTTGTCTAGGAGTGCGGTGTGAGAGGATCCTTCCCACACATGTGAACAATACTCAATACAAGGACGCATTGTGCGCCTGTACAGAGCAAGAAGCTGTGCAGGGGTTAAGAACCCCTTGAGGCAGTTGAGCACATCCAGCTTCTGGGAGGCTGCCTCAGCAAGACTGGTAATATGGTCCTTCCAAGTGAGAGCAGAAGAAAAAGAGACACCAAGATTGAGAGAAGATGAAGGACTGATTTTTGTATTGTTGAAGTATAAGGGATAGTCCGCTGGGAGTTCCGGACGGGTAGTAAGATGGATAAATTGGGTTTTGGAAGCATTAAAGGCAACAAGGTTTTCTCTTCCCCAATTGGAAATAGTAGTTAGATCAGAAGATAAGTGATGCATGGCTTCATTACGTTTGTTTTTGAGGGATTGCTGGCTGGGGCAAAGTTGTTGGGTTTTGCACCCTGGTCGGTGGTGCCTATTATCGATGCTGCTAAGTTTATTGTATACAATTCCTTACCTTGGTTCCTTTAAAAAAAAAAAAAAAAAAAAAAAAACGTCCGTGCCCAGACATTGAATACATTACCATACGTACGATCAAGCAATGGTTGTGTAAGATACTGTACAGTTGGTTATGTTACAACTGTTATGTTTTCCTCGTTATGAACGCTAGTAATATCTGCCATTTGGGGACTCTTTGGCGTAAATGAAAAAAAAAAAAAAAAAAAAAATTACACTGACACAAAATCTAAATAGGATTCTCTGACTGTTGTTGACTCTTGGGTGAAGAAAAAAAAAAAAAAAAAAAGCCTACCCTCACAATATCTAAATAGGATTCGGTATAATATATGAACCTTATGTAATTTGTGTTTTACCGTAAGTTGCTAGGTAATCCATCAATCAAGAAATATCCCATGCCCACCACCTGGGATTGAACCCTTCATCAAAGGATCAACAGGTGAATATAGTAGTTGGTGTGTTCGACTGTTAACCACTTGATGCAGGATTCAATACAATTTTTTTTTTCTAGGTAATGTGACCTTAATTGTAAAGTAAAGCCGGTATCACACGAGAACTTTTATAGTCAACATTCGATGATCAACATTTTTCTGGCAACATTTCTTGAATATATTGCACTGGTATCGGAAACTAGACTGATGGTAGATGAATTTAGGCATAAGAAATATCTTAAATGTTGACATAATAAGCTGCCAGACCAGAGTTGAGGATAAATGTTGAGGGAAAAAGCGCTCGTGTGATACCGGCTTT
>CM064516.1:37285776-37347088 GCA_032716605.1 Paralithodes platypus | reverse complement strand
CCATAGTCGTGTTCAACCCTCCTCCACAACTTTAATTTAAACCTTTCAGCGCAATGAAATATTTGTTTTGGTCAGATTTGAGTTACCTTTCGAGACGAATTCCTTAGTTTATAATTGCCTCAGCACAAGTATGTATTTTTCGTCTAATTCTAGTTACCATTTGACAATTTTCTGTAGCTTATAATCTACCTCCAGGAATCACACGTTTTAAAACTATCAACAATATATATCATCCGAGCAATATGGTCCTCCCTCTTAAACGGCATAAAATGAACACATCGACGAACTAAATGATACGAAAGGTCTTAAATTCACCAAACTGACGGGGTGAATTTCATAAACTACCACAACTAATGCGGCTAAACATGAAGGAGATGGGGTTCAGATAAAAAAAAAAAAAAAGGCTCCTTGTCATAACTGCAAGTAGGCCCAGTTCCCTAAGGCCTGTCACAACATTCCACCCAATAATCGACCTCATCCATCCCTCACTAACCCTATCTATGCCAGGGGGTGCGCTTTATTAGATCCCCTGTTTCGCTCCATGGGTGATTTTAGGATGTTTCAGTCCACTTGTTTGACGACTACATGACTTATCGCTCCATTCAGGTTTCATTTTTTTCCTGGGCAATCGAGAGCGAGCCATCCACCACCTTTTATCACTAAAAACACACACACTACCCATGATGACATCACCGCTATGCCCGCCCCCCTCTCCCTGCCACCATCACTTAAACCTGAGGTTCATCAGTCATATATTCAGATTATATATATATATATATATAGTAGATATATATACTATATCTATAGTATATAGAGAAATATATAAATAATTATACAGTATATACATATTTTTTTTTTTTTTTTTTTTCACTACCCCAACCCTGTTACCTCAACCATCACTACTTAACCCACCAGGTCCCGTTATTCTATTCAGCTTCCCACCCCCAAGTCTCATCACCACTTTCACCCAACGTCTCTCATCCTTAAGCTTTAAACGCACTATTAATTTAGCTGAGCTGGTATGGTCATGTTGAACGAATGGGAGATGAAAGGCTGACAAAGAGAATATATGAGTCAGATACAAGGGGAGATAGAAGGGCAGGAAAGACCCCCATTGAGATGGAGAGACTGTGTAAGACAAGCTTTGGATGATAGAGGAATGACTATAGCTCAGGCAAAGTAAGTGGTAATCAACAGGAGGAATGGATAATGCTTGTGAATAGTTGAGTGAACGACGTGGTCTTTTGGGGGAAGGGGGTCGGGCGCAAGTTGGACTAAGATAATAGTCCATCAGGCGCCTGTGCCCGGGAGACGAGTAATATGAAGTGTGCTCCTGGAAGTGTGGAGTGGGCGGGCTTGTTGCTTTGGCTCCGCTACATGTCGGCCTTCCGAGATCGGAGCCTCTCAAAAGCAAAAAAAAAAAAAAACCCAGGGTCGGGGGCAGGGAGAGTGCTGGAGCAACCTTGGTGACCCTGGTCTCTGGGTATTCTCCTGGGTAATCTAGATGTGTGTGAATTTTGTGTTTTGTCTGTGTTTGTTCGCTGTTATGTCTTGTGTTTTGTGTTTTCCTGTTCTTGCTCTGTCTTGAGTCGGCCACCCCCAAGAAAAAGAAAACAAAACTATTAAAATAGAGGAAAAAATAAAATAAGAATGCGGATTGGGCCTGAGCATATAGAATAGAATAGAATAAAATAGATTAATTTTAGTACCATCCTATCACACCTCACACACAGACTCCTTCTTTCACCACACACACACACACACACACACACAAACACACACACACACACACACACCCGAGCGGTTGTCGTTTATCGGTACATATCAATTTGGTGCATGCTTACGAGTACATTTTTCGATTTTTAAACCTAAATTACACTAACCTAACCTAACCTCACCTCACCTA
Organism: Paralithodes platypus; assembly: GCA_032716605.1. Lineage (NCBI taxonomy): Eukaryota > Metazoa > Arthropoda > Malacostraca > Decapoda > Lithodidae > Paralithodes > Paralithodes platypus. Next base: position 37,345,182 of record CM064516.1, on the reverse strand, counting down.
ACCTAACCTAACCTAACCTAACCTAACCGAAAACACTCCATTTCAACGTATTTTAAAGAGGTGTGTACCGATTAACTGTCGCCCCAACCCTCATGTACCTGTAAACCTACAAATATCCAGAGATTTGTACCAATAAACCTACAACCGCTCGTCCACACACACACACCCACACCCACACACACCAGCTAAATCACAGGCTCATTCATACCTCCGCCACCCTTACCTCAGCCCATCCCACCCCCAGCCTCAGTCCCTGTCCTCCAGTAACTTGTGTGTTTGGTTGTCGCCCCGGTACAGCGAGGGGTTTGGCCCGGTAACTAGAGTGACCACCCTGCAAACTTCTCGCTCGGCCCACTTGGCTCTGTGTAAACTTTGTCATCATCACATTGGCGGAGAGAGGGGGAGTTGGGGAGGGTGTGTTGGAGTGGAAGGAGTGGGAGGATGGTAGCGGGGGCAAAGGTTAGAGCGGTTACTCTTCCATCTCTTTCTCTCCCTTCTTTCTTCCTACTCTCTCTCTCTCTCTCTCTCTCTGTTGTTACAGTAGAATAATGGCTCTTTGAGCAGTATGTATTGCCTTACCAGTGGTTGTCCCCTTATTATTATTATTATTTATTATTATTATTGAAATACCACAGGAACGAAAATTCCTGGGAGCGAAATTCTTCCAACCCCCAACGAGATCCCTCTCTTTCTACCACCTCCCTCCACATGTTACACGTCTCGTTAATCACAGTCTTCTAATATACAAATCACATTTCCTTACCCCCTGACATTCTTGAAATACCCACTAAGTATATTCAATTAGATACCAACCATGCAGACTATAATACGTTCGTTGTGTATGGGTACGAGGCAATCTCAAGACGCCTTAGCTCCCAGTGCACAACGAACCGGATCATGATTATGTCCGCCTGTATTAAACTATGTATTATGTTGATTTATACCATTGCCTATTTTTGTAATAATTGTATTCAGCTAACTATAATCTCAATAACCATTGATGTAATGAAAATATGAATAGTCTCCTCATACGATTGCACTAGTTCTGTAGTGCTATTATTTACAACCTGTCAATTAATAATTCAGTCACTACAAGCTTGCTTGCTTTCTCTTTTTTTTTTTTTTTTTTTTGTAATGAAATACGTATATACAGACCATGTGACAATTAAATGAGGAAACTATAATAACACATCTGAATAATGCCAACCTGACTTATAAACACAAATATGAATGTAACCAGACGACGATGCTGTTGTTTCAGTGGAATAATGGCTCTTTGAGCAGTATGTATCGCCTTACTAGTGGTTGTCCCCTCACAGGATGGGGGGCGCTGCTCAATAAACTCGCCCCTCGGGTAAAAATCAAATCAAATCAAATCAAATCTCTCTCTCTCTCTCTCTGTAGTAAGTACTTTACTATCGACCAATCTAATTACACGCGGGGAAACGGTTGCAAAATTATTGGTAAATCTTTTAACTCACACGAATCTAAGAATTTCTTCTTCAATCGAGTTGTCAACTTGTGGAATGGGCTTCCCCGAAACGTTATAGACTGCATCACCATTGATTCATGAAACTACGCCTAGACAAATATCTCGCATCAAACCCGCGACTGACTGCGTTTGTAAATGAATAACTTTATTTTATCCCCCCCTCAGTTACTAACCCATCTGTCCCCAAATAACTTCCTAATCCTGCCACGGACATTAGTTCCAGGGCAGTAGTTCCCTTTCCAATGTTCCCTTACCACCTCTAAACCACTGTTTGGACACTTGATCCTCAGTGTTTTGGAGGACAAGCAACCTAGAAGGGTCACTAGATCTGTTGTTGCTTGATTTCCTTTGTACTCCTTGTACTCTCTCTCTCTCTCTCTCTCTCTCTCTCTCTCTCTCTCCCTCTCTCTCTCTCTCGCTCTCTCTCTCTCTCTCTCTTCTCTCTCTCTCTCTCTCTCTCTCTCTCTCTCTCTCTCTCTCTCTCGCTCTCTCTCTCTCTCTCTCTCTCTCTCTCTCTCTCTCTCTCTCTCTCTCTCTCTCTCTCTCTCTCTCTCTCTCTCTCTCTCTCTCTCTCTCTCTCTCTCTCTCTCTCTCTCTCTCCTCTCTCTCTCTCTCTCTCTCTCTCTCTCTCTCTCTCTCTCTCTCTCTCTCTCTCTCTGGTGACAGGGTGGCATTATCTTGATGCTTAGCTACTTGTCTTGGACGCGAACCACCAATTTTCTAATCCCCAGTTAACAGCTCTATTTAATTAGCAATACCACTCCTGAAATTGATATGGCATTAGTTTCACTAAAAAAATATGGATAAATCATACAGATAATGTGAAGAATTTTAACGAAACGAAATTGTAATCGTATTTCCTGGGCATTAAAAAAAAAAATATATATACATATACAGTAACAAAATATATACTGTATTGTGTGTAAACCTGCATGGAACATGGTAGGATCCCCCAAAAGGTGCCATACTGTATACCAGTTGTCCGATGTCAGTGTTTTATAGAATAAGTTAATCCCGGCCAAAAAGGAGGTAAATGAGAGGTTATAAGCTATGAATGATCTATCCTTCTACACATACAAGTTTTGACGGTAATTTTCTAGCCAATATGGGCAGCCGTCAGTTGTTGTTGTTGTTGTTGTTCCCCAGGCTGCCTGGCCGAACAGCCCCAAGGTCCCGAGCAAGGCCAAGGCCATAAAGCGCCCCCACAAAACCCTCCCTGCTTACCACTAACAAAACCCAGGTGACCGAAGCCACTCTAAGGCAGGGAGCTGAGGAGGGCGCGGAAACGCCCGAGAAACCAAAGCCCCACCCAAGGCCCTGTGCCCCTCAGCAATTATGAAGGGAAAGTTGAGGGGCAAGGGAAAAATGTGACGCTTTGGCTCCCAATCTGCCAACTTTTAGGTTGGCAGTAGGGAGGTCGATCCACGGAAAAGACGCCGTCACTTGAGATCTAGAAGATATATAAGTAAAAGGAACAGTCAGAGTAAGCTATGGGTATGGCAGAGATCGCTCAGCTCTCACTCTGATAGACCAGCCCATCACCACATGACTAGAACCCAATCCTCTCAGCATCAGCTAGGAAAGGCCCTAGAAAGCCGCCTTTGGCGGGGGGATAGCTCCTCTACTTCAACTCCTTTCGGAGTTGGGCACCCGCCATGTCAACAGCAGTAGGGTGTTAGCCAATGTTGACAGGACGGTTAGATTCACATTTGTTTTCACCAACCCACCAATTAATTTACAAATAAACCTAACTAATGAAATCAATGAAAGTAAATGAATTGCCAGTATAGGAAAGGGATACACTCTATGTCTTCATCCTTCCATATAAAAAAAAAAAAAAAAAAAAAAAAAAAAAAAAAAAAAACTACAGTACGGGTTTTGCCAATGTAGAAAGCGGTTATAGTCTACGTATGTTTATCTTTCATATAATACACAATTTGCCAGTGTGGTTTTGGCAAATTATAAAAGAGAGGTATTCCATCCTTTCACATAATACATACATTTTGGCCGGATGCTCTTTGCCAATACTGGAAGCGATTATGAATATTGTATGTGTTTGTTTCATTTTACGTATTAAATATTTGACAGTACTTCTTTTTAAGGAGAGATGGGTCGTTTTGATTTGCTTATTTATTATTCTTGTTTTTTTTATTACCGGTATTTTATTAGTTCCTCGCTAGACCTCCATCAAGTTTAAATAACACTAGCTACCCAAGGCCCTCCTGCAAGATAAATGTGTACATTTTGCGACAGAAATATATCCGGGCCGAAGGCCGGTTCCCACTAAATTACAGGCTCGCTATCGCTCGCCAGGAAAAAATCGACACCTAAATGACACGAAAAGGCTAAAAATTGACACATAAAATGGGTGAACAGTCTTAAAATCGCCAAGCTAATGTGCCGAACGTCTTAACATCTGAAAACTAATGGTGCTGGAGAAGAGGGGCCAGAAAAAACGAAATATCACCTCTTAACCAACGTAGGCAAACAAATATTGCCTGTGCATGTTCATCCTTTCATTATACAAACTAATTACACACATAACAACGCCACTCCAACAGCTTCCTCTCTCTCTGCGTTTGTAAATGAATAACTTTATTTTATCCCCCCCTCAGTTACTAACCCATCTGTCCCCTACTAACTTCCTAATCCTGCCACGGACATTAGTTCCAGGGCAGTAATTCCCTTTCCAATGTTCCCTTACCCACTCTAAACCACTGTTTGGACACTTGATCCTCAGTGTTTTGGAGGACAAGCAACCTAGAAGGGTCACTGGATCTGTTGTTGCTTGATTTCCTTTGTACTCCTTTGTACTCCAACATCCCTTCTCCCATCTCTACACTCGTCAGAAAAATAGGAAAAGTAGAATGTAGAAACGAGGTGCCGTTGTAAAGGCTTATCCTCAATACCTTCACCTGACCTACACAAAGCTGTCGAGTGTACGAGTTTAGCCAATACAGGGAGAGGTATGTGATCCTTTCATGTATAAATGTTTTGACAGTAAGCTTTTAGCCAATGTAGGAAACGTTTATAGCTTCCATATATAAAAGAAAGTCAGTACGCTTTTAGCCACATAGCTTCCATAATACAGGGTGTCCCAGGAGGAAAGGGCATAACTTTGAGAAATGATAAAACAAGGTAATCTAAGCCTAAAGTGTACTATAACAAAAAGTCCAAATCTCAACCGTTAAACAGATATTGAAGGTTTTATATAATGTCCTCCCCCGCCTCACTGTAATGGACTCTTCCATGTCAAATAGTTTCCAACTGGTCCAAAGTGAGCTATTATATCTGTAATCATTTTGCAACTTACAGAATTATAATATTTGTACAATAACATGGTAAAATAACTGCAGTTAGATAGAGGTGTGGTAGGTACTAGGACAGCTAAGCCACCCTTATGGGGAAATACTTAAGAAAATGCCATTTTCAACATGCAATATATCTTTACTGGTTGAGATTTGGAATATTTCTTATGGAACATTTTAGGTTTATAATCTTTTGTTTTGTCATTTCCCAAAGTTATGCCCTTTCCTCCTGGGACACCCTGTATACAAAAAAGTCAGTACGTTTTTAGCCATTGTAATAAGTGGATATGGTCTACTTTTTTTTATCCTTCCATATATAAACATTTTGCCAGTACTGTTGTAGTCAATTTTGAAAACGGTTATGTGTTGCCTTCGTTTGTCTATCTGTCTGTTTTTCTATAAAAAAAAACCAGTTATGAACCAATTGTCACTAAATTTGGTGGGCGGAGAGGATGTGCGCCAAGAAAAAAGTGATCCAATTTCGGTGATCTGTAGATCGCAAACTTCCACCAGCTTATGCAGCTCACAAAGTTATGAACCGATGTTAATGACATTTGGCGGGCACATCCGATATGCACCAAGGAAGAAGTTATTCCACTTAAATAACAGTCTGTAGAGTGCATACCTCCGCAGGCAAAGATATGCGCTCTACCGAGTGCCTCTCTAGTATTTTATGTATTTTTACCTTCCATATACAAACATGTCGACAGTACGGTAGCCAATATTGGAAGCGGTTACAACTGATGTGTTTTTATACTTATATATATATATATATATATATATATATTATATATATATATATATATTATATATATATAGTATAAACACTTTGCCAATAGTATTATAGGTCTAAAGTTGTTATAGTCAACGTATCTTTATCCTGCCACATACAGCAATATCAGTAGGGGGTTACCCAATACAGGAAGCGATGTTAGTCTGCATAATAGTGAGGGGGGAGGGGAGGGGGGTACTTTGCTCCCTAGACCTCTATCAAACTTTAAAAGCAACCCACCTCCCCTCCCCTCCCCCCCACACACACACACATTTCGAGATATATTTGTACATTTTTCGGTAGAAAATTATCCTCTTAAATGTATAGCTCGCATTCGCATGCCAGGATTAAAATCAACACCCAAAATGGCACTAAAGGTCTTAGTGTTGGTAAGATACAGTAAATGGGGCGAAAGGTATTAGAATGGCCGAAGTAATGGGCCGAACATCGTAACACCTTAACCCTCTCACGTTCTTGACGCGATTTTGAGTCTATTAGGGATACTTTAAAGCCTTTGTTACCATCAGGGGTATTTAGAAACTTTTAGTTTAGTTACTTTAACCTCTGCAGTTGTCTTTGAGTTAGCTGTGGGCAGAAAACTAATTTTTGAGAAGTAATTATAAGAGTGAGCGAAATCTATTTCTTATTGCTAATCTGGCAACCTCTGTGTCATATGGTCGTGAAAGGGTTAAAAAAATCATTGGAACTAAATATGATGGAGAAGGGGGTTCAGAAAAAATAAAATCCTCCCCCTATTTCTATTTATTAATGTCGACAGTAGGGTTTAAAGCCAATACACGTCAACGGCTGCATACTAAACTAACAAACTTTCCGGCCACCTCACTTGACGCCTCCAAACTTTGTCAACGAGGCGGGGGGGGGGGGGGGGGGGAGGGGGAGCAGGGAGCGTTGTGGGGGGGGGGGGGGAACTTTAGGGGGTTGGAGGGAGCGCTGAGGAGGGTGGAGGGAGCGTTTATTTTATTTTATTTTATTTTATTCTTTATTGAGAAAGCATAAATACGTGGGCATACATAGGGGAGCGTTGAACCACTGTTTGGACACTTGATCCTCAGTGTTTTGGAGGACAAGCAACCTAGAAGGGTCACTAGATCTGTTGTTGCTTGATTTCCTTTGTACTCCTTTGTACTCCTTTGAAGGGAGCGTTGGGGGGTGTATGGAGAGTTGGGGGAAGGGGGGGGGGGTCATAGATTTCGAATTGTTTAAACCTCTTATCTGGTGTCGTTGATTATCTGCACGCGGCATGTCCTTTAATCCGTCTTTAATCTGCGTTCGCGTTTATGATCTAATATTTTCTTTAACTATAATGTGCGTCTTTTAATCAGTATTGTAATTAATCTATATTGGTGTTAGACGTCATGGATTAAAGATTAGTACGAGCTGTTGGTTTTAAGCTTCGTCCTCTTCAAGCAAAATCAGTATAGAATTATTGACCCACAATAATGGTCAAATAACCATTATTGTGGGTGGGAATATCTAACATACTGTAATATAAGTGGAGTGAGGGAGGAAGGGTGCGCTAGCCACAATTAAGAAAACGACTATGGTGCTGACCAAGTTTCATACAAATCCATGATTTAGTTGGTGATATACAGTACAGTGCAAAGACGATGACAGACAGACAAATACGCAAACAGTATAGCAATGCCAATCCATACGCCCCGTAGCACTAACGGTGGCGCGTAGAATAACTATTAACTATCGATTCATCAACAGGCTAGAAACTATACGAAACGTGTTCATGATTCTGGTAATGTATATAGAACTAATAGCAACAGAATCCTACACTTTCATAAGGTACACATTTTACGCAAAGTTCGGGCAACATGTAAATTTGAATTTTGTTTACAAAATGACATCGTTGTTTACAAGTTTACTAACGAACTCCAGCTCTGCCAAACTGGGCTAAACTGACACTAGCAACTAAAACACGGTGTAGGTGTTTTTTGTGAAGCGAATGTGCAGTGGTCCTACAAACATGGTCAAATTCCATTAAACTTTGAGGCTGTGTTTGGGAATCGCTAAATGCTGTTAATTCTGTTATCGCGCGAGTTGTGGTGCTGTTTGTTAATAGGGGGAAGCTGATAGTATAATTTGTACCGTAAGAACAATATTTTACTATTTTATTCATATAACTAGTCTCTCTCTCTCTCTCTCTCTCTCTCTCTCTCTCTCATATTCATGGTAGAAGTAGATAATTTTCTCCACTTTCCTTTACTTGGGGTTCTGCTTTAGCTACTAGAATTAAATCCTGACCACCTATTTTGAATTGCAAGATCCATTGGGTCAGTGTTTCTATGGAAATCAATATAAAACTCTCTTAGCTTGGTTGAGCCCGAGAACTTTCAGTCTTCTACTGTACTTCTCACTTCTTAGCTTGGTCTTCCTCTGTCCAATTACTCTTCTTTCCCATTTTACTCCAGCCATCTGGTCTGGTAGTTGAACTGTATGCGTCTCTTTGAAAATTCTAGTCTTACTTATTTTAACATTTTAGGTAAACTTAATAAATATAAATTCCACTATATTATGTCATGAATTCAAGTCTTATATTCCTAAGCTTGTTTATTAGAACAAACAAATGATCTCACTACCATATTTGTATTTAATGTTTATGTTTGTCTCTGCATTACACGTGCAACTTTTCATAATTTGCTTTCTGTATTGTTTGGATATTTGTTTACCCTTATACTTAGTATATTTATACGGTAAATATATTATGTATCAATAAATGTTTAATATGAAATAGTATTCCTTGATTGACCGACTGATTGCCTTTTCCTAATCTAACTTAGTTCGTACGCTAACTGAAGAATAACTTTTCGGTAAATCTATCAGTATATATATACCAAGTTAAAGTCATGAACAACCCTTCCCCTATTCTGTAAATTACCATGACAGAATAATCTCAGTTCCTGCCACACCAAGCCACGCTACACACAGTTGGAACATATCTCTTCCTCCCCCCCCCCCCCTCTCTCTCTCTCTATATATATATATATATATATATATATATATATATATATATATATATATATATATATATATATATATATTACGTTGGACAATATGTTTTAGTTATATTTGATCTCTGCTTTAGCTCTATATCTAATTAACTATTCATTCTGAAGTAATTCGTAACATGTCATTAACCTTTCATTAATACATTTGATCTAATTACTCTGGCATAACTTGAATAAATGACCTTGTTGAGTAACCATCTAGCTAGGTCCTTTCATCTGCTAGGTCCTTGTTGAGTAACCATCTAGCTAGGTCCTTTCATCTGCTAGGTCCTTGTTGAGTAACCATCTAGCTAGGTCCTTTCATCTGCTAGGTCCTTGTTGAGTAACCATCTAGCTAGGTCCTTTCATCTGCTAGGTCCTTATTGAGTAACCATCTAGCTAGGTCCTTCCATCTGCTAGGTCCTTATTGAGTAACCATCTAGCTAGGTCCTTCCATCTGCTAGGTCCTTGTTGAGTAACCATCTAGCTAGGTCCTTTCATCTGCTAGGTCCTTGTTGAGTAACCATCTAGCTAGGTCCCTTCATCTGCTAGGTCCTTGTTGAGTAACCATCTAGCTAGGTCCTTTCATCTGCTAGGTCCTTGTTGAGTAACCATCTAGCTAGGTCCTTGCATCTGCTAGGTCCTTGTTGAGTAACCATCTAGCTAGGTCCTTTCATCTGCTAGGTCCTTGTTGAGTAACCATCTAGCTAGGTCCTTTCATCTGCTAGGTCCTTGTTGAGTAACCATCTAGCTAGGTCCTTTCATCTGCTAGGTCCTTGTTGAGTAACCATCTAGCTAGGTCCTTTCATCTGCTAGGTCCTTGTTGAGTAACCATCTAGCTAGGTCCTTGCATCTGCTAGGTCCTTGTTGAGTAACCATCTAGCTAGGTCCTTTCATCTGCTAGGTCCTTATTGAGTAACCATCTAGCTAGGTCCTTCCATCTGCTAGGTCCTTGTTGAGTAACCATCTAGCTAGGTCCTTTCATCTGCTAGGTCCTTGTTGAGTAACCATCTAGCTAGGTCCTTTCATCTGCTCCTCGTCACTATTAACCCTTTTGATCTAACCTTTGACCAAGTCTAGTTTCTAAGCAATTTGAACCAGAGTACTACATCCCATATATTATCAATTTAAGGGGAGTAACTTGCTATTCTTATCTTTCTTGATTGTATCCATTCGGTCCCATTCAGCCTACTGTTTTAAGGGGACATGGGCTGGTTTTCTGGACCACTTTCCCCCTAATGTTTAGCCCCATTAGTTTTCAGATGTTAAGATGTGGGCCCCATTAGTTAGTCGATGTTTAGACCTTTTGCCCCATTGCTACGTCAATATTTAGACCTTTCTTGCTATTTAGGTGTCGATTTTTTCCCTGGCGAACGATAGTGAGCCTGTAATGTTGGAAGAACCGGCCTTTGGCCGGGAAATTTTTCTGCCGAAAATTGTACAAATAAATCTAGAAGGGGGCTAATGGATGTTTTTTTTTTTTTAATTTGATGGAGGTCTAGGGAGGAAGCTAGAAAAATAATGAATACATGCACAAATCGCCCAATAAGTGAACCATCCCCCCTAAGACATTTATCCCCTTCCATGTGTGGATTTTTCGTGGCAAGCGACAACGAGCCAGAATTTACTGGACAAATCCGGCTTCGCGGGAGACATTTTTCTATCGAACAAAGTACAAATTTAACCAGCTGTCTAACACATTAAATTCACGCCCCCTACAAACAATCAGCATCATATTTTTACGCTCCCTGCCCCACCCACACACACGCACAACCAGTACATATATTCACGCTCCCACACACACATACACACATACAAACAACCACACACACACACACACAACCAGGTACATGTATTCACGTTCCCAAACCCACCCACACACACACACACACAAACATACACACACACACACACACATCTACACACACACACACACACACAGTACATATATTCACGCTCCCAGACTCACACACACACACACACACAAACAAGCATACACACACACACACACACACACACATCTACACCCACACAACCAGTACACATATTCACACTCCCAGACCCCCACACTCGCACGCACGCGCACACACACACACACAGTACATATATTCACGCTCCCATACCCACACACACGCACGCACACACACACACAAACAAACATACACAAACACACACACACACCAACACAGTACATATATTCACGCTCCCAGCCCCCCCCCCCCCCCCCACACACACACAGTACATATATTCACGCTCCCAGACCCACACAAAAGGTCGGAACTTAAGCCCACACAGTTAATTAAGAGGGTAAGAACGTCTGGTCTTAATTAACTGCTACGTCACTTTTTGTGTTCTCTTTCTCTCCCTCTCTCTTTGGCTTGTATCCATTCGGGCCCATTCAGCCTACTGTTTTAAGGCGTTGACCCCATCCAGATGTCAATATTTTCCTGGCGAGCGGAAGCGAGCCAGCATAGGCAGCCTCCCAGAAGCTGGGAGTGCTCAACCGCCTTAGGGGGTTCTTTTCCCCTGCACAGCTTCTTGCTCTGTACAGGGGCATAGTGCGCCCTTGTATTGAGTATTGTTCACATGTGTGGGGAGGTTCCTCTCACACCGCTCTCCTAGACAAGGTTGAAAGGAAGGCCTTTCGTATCATTAACTCCCGTCCACTCACCAGCTCTCTGCAATCTCTCTCTCTCCGCCGCTATGTTGCATCTCTCTCGCTATTCTATCGCTACTATAATAATCAGTGTTCCTCAGAGCTATCCCAGTGCATACCACCTCCTTTACGTAGGGCACGTGGTACCCGTCTTGCAACTCAATCCCACCCCTACTCTGTGCAACTCTCCAACCCAAGAGTGAAACGTTACTCTCAAACTTTCTTCTACTCAACAGCTGAGCTCTGGAACTCTCTCCCAGAATCATTTTTTCCCGCTTCCTATGACTTAAATTGCTTCAAACTCCGTGTGTCCAGGCATTTTGGCTCGAACGTCCCTTGATTTTGGCCCTGTCACTCTTTCAACTATGGGGGAGGCACTCGCTATAGGCAGTTATGCCTTTTGCCTCCCTCAATCACATAGACAAAAAAAATACATATACTGTATATATAAATATGTTTTGACCGCAAGAAAATGTGTATATTTTTCGATAGAAAAATTTCTCCGGCGAAGCCGGATTTCTCCATACAATGCTGGCTCGCTATTGCTCGCCAGGAAGAAATTGACACCTGGATGGGGATAAACGTCTTAAAACAGTTGGTTGAATGGAGCCGAATGGATACACACCAGGGAAAGAGAGAAAAGGAGAGAAATATAAAAAAAAGCCGGTGACCCCCCTTAATTAACTGCTACGTCACTTTTACTAATCCTGCCCATCTCTCTCTCTCTCTCTCTCTCTCTCTCTCTCTCTCTCTCTCTCTCTCTCTCTATTTTCTCTTTTTTTTCTTCTCACTCCTATATTTATTTTGTGATATGGGTTAATGTGGTTTTATATGTTATCTCTTAAGTTTTACACACACACTCGTTCTCTCTCTCTCTCTCTCTCTCTCTCTCTCTCTCTCTCTCTCTCTCTCGAATAATTAATCAATATTCGCTCAATGATTATTTACATTGAATTTCATCTACCTCATTTTCACCAACATATTCCACCTTGCTCATACTTTTTCTTATAATATCATACTAGTGTTCATGAATTAGCTTTATCCACCCCCTCCTCCTCTCTCTCTCTCTCTCTCTCTCTCTCTCTCTCTCTCTCTCTCTCTCTCTCTCTCTCTCTCTCTCTCTCTCTCTCTCTCTCTCTCTCTCTCTCTCTCTCTCTCTCAATTTCATCTCGTTATTCTTTCCTGTGCCTCACTTTTATTAGTACCCTCCGTCTCTCTCTCTCTCTCTCTCTCTCTCTCTCTCTCTCAATTTCATCATCTCGTTATTCTTTCCTGTGCCTCACTTTTATTAGTACCCTCCGTCTCTCTCTCTCTCTCTCTCTCTCTCTCTCTCTCTCAATTTCATCTCGTTATTCTTTCCTGTGCCTCACTTTTATTAGTACCCTCCGTCTCTCTTTTATTGACTTTTTCCCTCACACCCACATTCAATAAAGTGTTCTTTTCCTTGTCTTCGCTGTTTTATATGTAGTTTTTGTCTCTCCTCTTACATACCCTGTCTCTCTCTCACTTACTCTCTCTCTCTCTCTCTCTCTCTCTCTCTCTCTCTCTCTCTCTCTCTCTCTCTCGTAATACATGGTAATGCTTCGGACTGGAAAAATGTCATAAGGTGTTTTATTTTTTTCTATTTTCCAACTACTCCCTCTCGGGCATAGGCTGAGAGCCTGTACATTCTACCGCTCAAGACGGTGGTGAAGCCTGTGAGACCTCGTTCTAGTCTAGGGAGTAAGACATGTGAATCACTCATTTATGGCTCGAAGTAGCCCCATCTCTGAAGCTGCTTCGCCTCTGTGCTTAACTGTCTCATCCCCAGGCTCGTACCCTCACTCTCAGAACGTAACCTATTAGCAATTACCTCGCTAGGCATTGCCCCCCTGTAACATAATTTGACCATGGAAATATTCATACAGTGCTATTTAATCAGGGAACAATGAGGGTATTTTGTTGGCGTTTCGGTGGGCTTTGTGGTAATGCACTGACACTAGGTACACCACAAATTCCATCACAATAATATCTTCCCATTGACATATCGGGATTCGAACCCGGGTCCATTGGATTACCAGTACAGTAGCGAGACCACTCCACCACACCTCCCTGAGGGATCAGTGCTTGGACCTGTTATTTTCTTAATTTATATCAATGATACCGATGACGATCTTTCATGTACAATTTCAACATTTGCAGACGATACCGAGATAGAGATCATGGTATTATCTCCCTTGCAGGTTCAAAAGATAGAGAACATGGTAGTATCTCCCTTGCAGGTTCAAAAGATAGAGAACATGGTGGTATCTCCCTTGCAGGTTCAAAAGATAGAGAACATGGTAGTATCTCCCTTGCAGGTTCAAAAGATAGAGAACATGGTAGTATCTCCCTTGCAGGTTCAAAAGATAGAGAACATGGTAGTATCTCCCTTGCAGGTTCAAAAGATAGAGAACATGGTAGTATCTCCCTTGCAGGTTCAAAAGATAGAGAACATGGTAGTATCTCCCTTGCAGGTTCAAAAGATAGAGAACATGGTAGTATCTCCCTTGCAGGTTCAAAAGATCCAAAATTATTTAGATAAATTAGCAAATTGAGCCCGAACCTGGCAATGAGTTTCAATACTGATAAATATAAAGTACTACATTTAGGATACAAGAAGGGAAAATCAAGCTACTCAATGAATGGTAGCCAACTCAAAATCACTGCTAAAGAAACTGACTTAGGAGTAACAATATCAACTTATATAAAACCTAGCCAACAATATACCGAAGTAGTTAAGGGGAGATATCCACTTGAGGGATTTTTTTCTTGACCTCTTTCTCCCTCATGTTTAGCCCCATTGCTTTTGATATTTTAAGACGTTCGCCCCATAATTAAGAACTTTCGCCCAATTTCTGTCAATTTTAAGACCTTTCATGCAAATTAGGTGTCGATTTTTTCCTGGCGAGCGATAGCGAGTCTGTACTTTAAGAGGAACCGGCCTTTGGCCGGGAAATTTTTCTACCGAAAAATGTACACATTTATCTTGAAAGGGGGCCTAGAGGTTGTAATTTTAAGCTTGATGGAAGTCTAGGAAACCCACTAAAAACCTCCCCTTAAGGGGGGGGGGGTGACCTCCAATTATTTCTCTCCGTTTCCCTTTCTCTCTGGCTTGTATCCATTCGGCCCCATTCAGCCTACTGTTTTAATATGTTTATCCCCATCCAGGTGTCGATTTTTTACTGGCGAGCGGTAGCGAGCCAAAATATTTGTTTTATATGTTTTTGACAGCAGGCTAAATTTGTAAATTTTTCGATAGAAAAATGTCTCCGGCGAAGCCGGATGTCTCCATACAATACTGGATCGCTATCGCACACATTAATTATACCTAGATTAAGGGGAGGCAGACCGTTTTTCTGGACCCCCTTCTCCCTAATTTTTAGCCCCACTAGTTTTGTGATTATAAGACGTTCGGCCCATTAGTTTGGCGATTTTGACACCTTTCCCCCCCATTTCGTTGTCAATTTTAAGACTTTTCGTGCCATTTAGGAGTCGACTATTTCCTGGCGAGCGATAGCGAGCCTGCAATTTTAAAAGGAACCGGCCTTCGGGCCGGGACATTTTTCTACCGAAAAATGTACAAATTTATCTTGAAGGGGGGTCTAGGGGGTGTTTTTCTAAGCTTGATGGAGGTCTAGGGAGGAAGCTAAAACAATATATGAATAAATGAATTAATAGACCAAACAAACGGTCAATCTCCTCTTAATTAAGAAACAAGTCATACAAAGAACGTCGAAAAAGAGTTACATGTTATTACTTTGACAAAGCCAGGCTACGAGGGGACCTTATTCTAGTGTGGGTATTTTTTTTTTTTTTTTTTTTTTTTTTCAGTTTCAAAAGGGTCTCCAGCAATGAATAGGCTTCGAACCATCTCACTTAACCCCTTTTATCACCACATATCCTTCTTAAACTGCACAGAACCGTCTAATTACAGCTAGAATACAATTAAAAATACGTCGCCGGTACAGAAGGGGTTAAGATTATTAAAGGTATGGGCAATATGGATGACAATTAATAGACTCAAATTACAGTAGAGGAAATGGTTGCAAGATAATTGGAAAGCTTTTTCACTCGCACGAGGCGAAGCATATATATTTGAATCGAGTGGTAAGCTTCCGGAACGGACTACCTACTGTAGGTAACGCCAACGACCTTGACAATAATCTTGAAACCCTTAACTTCTCAAAACTCAACGTGAATGAAAGCAATCGGACTGACCTTTCTATCATTTAGGAAGAGTCCACCAGGAAATAGGTGTAGTGAAGGAGTCGAGATAATTGTCAAGTTCGTTGGCTCTACCTATAGTGCCATCGACTGTAGTATACTGTTCAAACTTTCAGAAATCGTCTAGATAAATATATATCACTCTTAATTAAGGGGAGATGGGCCGGTTTTCTGGACCACTTTCTCCCTCATGCTTAGCCCCATTAGTTTTCAGATTTTAAGATGTTTGCCCCATTAGTTTGTCGATTTTAAGACCTTTCGCCCCATTTCTTCGTCAATATTTAGACCTTTCGTGCTATTTAGGTGTCGAGTTTTTCCCTGGCGAACGCTAGTGAGCCTGTAATGTTGGAAGAACCGGCCTTCGGCCGGTACGTTTTTCTACCGAAAAATGTACAAATTAATCTAGAAGGGGGATCTAATGGATTTTTTTTTTAAATTTGATGGAGGGAAGAAAGCAGAAAAAACAATGAATATACGCAAAAATCGCCCAAAAAGTGAACCAACCCCCCTTAACCCCCGATTAAAAGTGAACCATCCCCCCTTAACCCCCGATTAAAAGTGAACCATGCCCCCTTAACCCCCGATTAACAGTGAACCATGCCCCCTTAACCCCCGATTAACAGTGAACCATGCCCCCTGTGAACCATCCCCCCTTAACCCCCGATTAACAGTGAACCATGCCCCCTTAACCCCCGATTAACAGTGAACCATGCCCCCTTAACCCCCGATTAACAGTGAACCATCCCCCCTTAACCCCCGATTAACAGTGAACCATGCCCCCTTAACCCCGATTAAAAGTGAACCATGCCCCCTTAACCCCCGATTAACAGTGAACCATGCCCCCTTAACCCCCGATTAAAAGTGAACCATCCCCCTTAATCCCCGATTAAAAGTGAATTAACCCCCGATTAACAGTGAACCATGCCTAAAAGTGAACCATCCCCCTTAACCCCCGATTAAAAGTGAACCATGCCCCCTTAACCCCCCATTAAAAGTGAACCATGCCCCCTTAACCCCCGATTAACTGCGCTTACAGACGAATAGCACCACCTTATACTGTGCTAGCCTTGCCTGTCTTCACTAAGGAGCAGTAGTAGTTTAGTTACAAGCAGCCTCGTAAGGATCAACATATATGCTATGGATTGTTTTCCTTTACACGCCTTTGTACTCTCTCACTCACTCACTCTCTCTCACTCTTTCACAGACACACACACACACAGCTGCCGGCTTGAAATAAACCGATTATCATCTTTATTTTTATTTTTTACCTCAATATTCATGTGTGTATTATGTATCTGTCTCTCTCCTCGCTCTCTCATACATACTAATCTTTCAGTTCTTTCTACCGCTTTCTTTTTCTCCTGCATCGCTTTTAATAATCCTCTCCATCTCGCTCTGTCATGCCTCTCTATTATTCATCTTGCAATGTGTATTTTTTTTCTCGTTCGCTTTATTTTTATTACTCCGATATCCAATTTATGTTATTTGTCTTTTGAGGTAGAGGCCTATACGGGTACGCACGCACACACACACACACACCCACACACACACACCCACACCCACACACACACACCCACACACACACACTTTTCATAGCGTATTGCATCAACTAACCCTATGGCATAAATTATTTACGATTTTGTCAATTGAAGCCTTCTTACACGATACAGTATATCCTTAACTCAATCCGGTATGTCGCCGGTACAGAAGGGGTTATTTAAGGGGAGGTTTTTAGTTTGTTTCATACTCCTCCAGCAATCTTAAAATGTTACCCCCTATAGACCCCCTTTCAAGATAAATTTGTAAATTTTTCGGTAGAAAAATGTCCAGGCCGAAGGCCGGTTACTCTTAAATTACAGGCTCGCTATCGGTCGCCAGGATAAAATCGACACCTAAATGGCACGAAAGGTCTTAAAATTGACAGAATGGGGCGGAAATTCTTAAAATCACAAAACTAATGGGGCACACGTCTTAAAATCTCAAAAGCAATGAGGCTAGACATGAGGGAGAAAGGGGTCAAGAAAAAAGTCCCTCAAGTGGAAATCTCCCCTTAACACTCCCAGTAAATATGATACAGTAGTTGTTGTAAGCGTTAGGTAACTTGAGGTAAGATATCAAGTTTAATTTGCAATATGCGTTATGTTGATTTTTTATATCAATTTTCAATGAGTACCTATTTTTATAGTTATGTATTTAAATCCAAACCAGATATCGAACATGAACGGAAATAAAGCAAAGAAAAAAAAAGTGACAATCAAATGAAAAACAACACTAATCAAAATGTATGTAACTTACTTAATTCTATGGCAGTGTCAGCTAAGGTTAATAACTTCAAGTAAAAATATAAAATTAATGTAAAATTGTTAACGAAATTATAAACTGTCAATTAGCTATACTTCTTAGAGTTATATAATTTAATCCATGTTAGACAGGAGCACCAATACAAACAATTACACGAGACTCCCAAATACAAAGTAACATATACAGCCCGTAGCCTAGTAGGTAGAGCTCTCGTCTCACACACGAGGGGTCGGGGGTTCAATCCCCGGCCGGGCGGAGACAAATTGGGCTTGTCTCCTTTCATGTGTTAGCCTCAGTTCACCTAGCTGTAAATAGGCACCTGGAATAAGTGGACGACGTTGTGACGTCCCATCTGGGGTTGGCAAAAATGGTACAAGGCGAGATGGGTATCATATGGTTCACCTAAGCTGATGGCTACCTAAGCCTTCGGGCGAGACGGTACCGTCTATAGTGAGAATGGTACCATACAGATCCACCCTAAGCCTTCGTTTCCGATGTCGCCAATTGGCTAAAAATACAGACTACACACACATCCACAGCCATTCCAACGATACATATAACACCTACACATACAGGAGGCGGGAAATAACGAGCATGCTCACTCCCGCAATACAACTAGAGTAAGTACAAATTACTACACAACAATTCATACCCATAACACAGAAGGAGGACCCGCTAAAGAATGGCCCGAACGAATGAAGTAGCGAGAAGCCGAAGGAGATTGAGGTGACTTTAAGGAGAAAATATATAAGAGAATGTGGAGGCATAGGAAAAGTAACGTGACGCTGATGGAAATGAACGAGACTAGCAAGAAAATAAAGTAGCGAAAAAGAAGGAAAACATCTGAGGAACAAAACATACTGAATGGAACAAGACTATAATATGAATGAATGATTATATATATATATATATATATATATATATATATATATATATATATATATATATGAGGAAAAGTAGGATTATAATTAGACACGTCCTCATTTTAACCACGTTATTGATATTTCGATCTCCTTAGTACATTATCTAATTTAGTTCATTAACTACCTCAAATGGAGGTTTTAACAGTTTGCAATTATTCTTTGGATGCAGACCATAACTTTGGGGAAGGTGATATTAGAATAATAGGAACATTTAGAAACAAAGCCAACGCATTGTTTGGTGAGTAATAATGCATTGACAAAGAAACCAAATCTAAATAAAAAAAAAAAAAAAAAAAAAAACACAGGAAATAAATTGAGAGGTATTCTATTTTCCATAGGCAAAATTTATTCGTTATAATTGTTTAATATGTGCTTAGTGAATATTTCATTTGATTAGTAACGTAAATAGCAATTGATCTTCAATTTTACTTCAAACTTTCCTTCATAATTTGCTAAAATACAATTTATTGACCACATGGCAACTTCGTAGAATCAGTTAAACACAGTAGGTAATTCCTTATATATATTACAGAATGTCGTGCCAAGAATCAGATTACCAACTTTTAGTGCAATACCTTAACAAACGTGCCG
Organism: Paralithodes platypus; assembly: GCA_032716605.1. Lineage (NCBI taxonomy): Eukaryota > Metazoa > Arthropoda > Malacostraca > Decapoda > Lithodidae > Paralithodes > Paralithodes platypus. The sequence continues at coordinate 37,325,877 of CM064516.1, read as the reverse complement.
ATTGATCAGACTTGTCTCACTATTACCTAATAGCAAACTTCTAATCGGCCCTCGCATGTAGATACAAAGCATCATGAGTCGAAGACCCTTAATTGGCTTATCTCTCACTTACTATTGTGAGTTTTATATAACCAAATATGGCGTTAACTGTGAACACCTAACATTATTAAGATGCCAAGGTAAAACAGTTTCTTAGTTGTCCAGCAATTATCGAAAAAATAAATTGCTGACGGAGTGAAATTTTCGCCATGTTAAACAAAAGAGTATACGCGTCACTGTGCTCTGCCTTTTACACAAATTACGAGAACATAAGTAGAACCGTATTTTGTTGAACCCCTTCAGTACCAGTCCCGTCTTTTTTATTTGATACTAGCTACTAACACAGGACTTTATTCAGTTTAAAAAGGGCCTTCAGCAATTAACCGGCTTTGAACCATCTCGATTAACCCTTTTTACTACCACAGATCCTTCTAACGCTGCACAAAATCGTCTAATTATAGCTACAATACAATGAAAAAGACGTCGCCGGTACAGATGGTATTAAGTACAGTAATTGAAAGACTGAAACTGAAGATAATATTGAGTGTTATTCTCGTTTTAGTACACTTACATCATGCTTAAACTAACAGTGTGATAAAGCAAAGTATCAGACATGAAACTAAATTCGAAATGCAAGTTGATCACTTATATCAATTGTCTATAACACTTTGCATTGCTGGAAGCCAGAGAGTTTTCAAGAACACAACCATAAAAATATTAATATCCCATTTTTTTTTTTACCGTAACCGGATGACATTGAAGAGTAATAAGGTCTCTTCTAGGAAACGAACTGGGCGGGTCGCTTTGATCTGAATTTGTACAATAATGTTCGCGATATTCTATTGAGGTCAAGCTAGGTAAAACTATGTGTTCCTGTAAGAGGAGAGTCTATTAATTAATTTATTCCTTTATGTCTTGGTTCCTCGCTAGACCTCCATCAAGCTTAGAGAAACACCCCCTAGACCCCCCCCCCCCCCCTTCAAGATAAATGTGTACATTTTTCGGTAGAAAAATGTCCCTGCCAAAGGCCGGTTCCTCCTAATATTATTATTATGTTCCTTCCACCAACCAACTACACTCCTAAAATCGATTAATGAAATTTACAAACACATGTGGCAGTCCGTGGATTCGAACCCAGGACGCTCACACCGAAAATCAACACCTTATGCATCGCACCACGAAGACAGTTAAAGTTTCAGGCTCGCTTACGCTCGCCAGGAAATAATCAACACCTACTGGCACTAAAGGTCTTAAAATTGACATAAAAAATCGGGATAAAAAGGTGTTCAAATCGTCAAACTAATGGGCCATACGTCTTATATTCTCAAAAACAAATGGGGCTTAAGACGAGAGAGAAAGGAGACCAGAAAAAGACCCATCTCCCCTTGAGTCACTATGAAAAGATTTGGGTAAAATGTGAGTATCCGAGTTTTTTATTATCCTAGTCTATCCTATATGAGATTTTCAGGGGAGAGTAGGAAACGGCTATGTACATAAAACTGTGGGCCTACTACATTCAGTAACATATTAAAGATTTGATTGTTTTGTTGCCGCTAACACTAGGAGATTTTATAAAGCATTGAAACGACCTTTATCAATCATCAAAGGGGTAAAATCTCTCTCATCGAAACTATCTTCGTGAATTAAAAGTGTTATATCGATCTCAATTACTCCTTTTTACCCCTACAGACATATTTTGAACTTAACCCTTTCAATGCTTTGATGCTTTTTGAGTATATGTTAACCATGCAGTCACTTCAAAATTCACGTGATGAGGTCACAACACACCTATTCTCTGATGTAGCAAATACTTCCGATTGTGGCAGAGATAGCCTTGTTGCTTTCAATGCTTCTATAACCCAGTTTCTCCATCTGTCTACCTACAAAACTTTTCCACACGACGACCCCTACGATTCAACAACACACAAACTATGCCTTTGTCTTCTCTTAATATTCTTGGTGTATTCTTTGTCTTCTCTTAATATTCTTGGTGTATTCTTTGTCTTCTCTTAATATTCTTGGTGTATTCTTTGTCTTCTCTTAATATTCTTGGTGTATTCTTTTCTTATGACTTTTCTTGGAAATTATTATGTTCCTTCCAACAACCAACTATACTCCTAAAATCGATTAATGAAATTTACAAACACATGTGGCAGTCCGTGGATTCGAACCCATATTATCATATTACTAATTCTTGCTAAAGCAGCATCACATAAGTTAGGTGTACTCAACCATCTCCGTTGGTCCTTTACCCCCACACAGCTTCTTTATGTTCCAAGGTACAGTGCGCCCATGTATCGAGTATTGTTCACATGTGTGGGGAAGTTACCCCCATACCCATACTTCTCGAGAGGATAGAGTAAAACAAAACATTCCGTCCTATCAACTCACCACCTCTTACTAATTCCCTACAATCTCTTTCTAGCCACCGGAATGTTCCATTTCTTTCACTCTTCTATCGCTATTACAAGAATTAGTGTTCTTCAGAGCTCTCTCAGCGCGTACCCACTCCCTTAAGATTGAGTGGGATGCACCCGCCTTTCAACACACTCCAACTCCTAGTCTGTCCCGCTCTCCAACCCAATAATTACTAATTTTTCTCAGTCTTTCTTCTACTCAAAAAGTGAAATCTGGAACTCTCTCCCTCAATCAATCTATCCTTCATCCTATCACTCAACCTTATTTAATTTGCGCTTGTCCAGGTATTTTTACCCCTATGCACCTTTAATTTAGCTCTCTGTCACTCTTTTGACTTTTGGGGATACACTCGTTACAGGCAGCCTGCCGTTTATTTCCTCCATACTGCCCTAACACTTACCTGCACTTCATCTTTCTACAACTGCACCTTGAATTTGGCTCTCCATCTCGCTTCCAATTTTCGAGGGACACTTGTTTGAGGATGCTTGGCCTTTTATCTCCTTCATACACATATATCAGAAAATAATTATCCGATTTTATACAGTTGGAGATGGACTTAAGGGAGGTTTTTAGTTGTTTCCTACTCCTCCAGCAATCTTAAAACTTCACCCCCTTGACCCCCCTTTCAAGATGAATTTGTAAATTTTTCGATAGAAAAATTTCCCGGCCAAAGGCCGGTAACTCTTAAATTACAGGCTCGCTATCGCTCGCCAGGATAAAATCGATACCAATATGGCACGAAAGGTCTTAAAATTGACATAATGGGGGCGGAAATTCTTAAAATCACCAAACTAATGGGGTAAACGTCTTAAAATCTCAAAAGCAATGGGGCTAGACATGAGGGAGAAAGGGGTCAAGAAAAAAGTCCCTCAAGTGGAAATCTCCCCTTAAAGCGATTCAAACGGTAAATCTTTGGACTCCTACATACATACCCTTTCTAAACTTAAGTTATATAATCTGCGGTCTCCTTTGACTCCCACTACCTTTTCTAAGCATAACAAAATCGGTTAAGGGGGAGGTAGTCGCTTTTTTGGGACCCCTTTCTCCCTCATGTTTAGCATATTACATTTTTAGGAAAATCGTTCCATTAGTTTGGCGATTTTGAGACGTTTCGCCCCATTTCTTTGTCAATAGTAAGACCTTTCGTGTCATTTAGGTGTCGCTTTTTTCCTGGCGAGCGACAGCGAGCCTATACTTTTAAAAGGTATCGGCCTTCGGCCGGGACATTTGTCTACCGAAAAATGTACAAATCATCATGAAAAGGGGCTTAGATGGTGATGTTTTTATTAAGCTTGATGGAGGTCTAGCGAGGACACTCAAAAATATATTAGTAAGTAGATACAGGGACCAAAAACCAAGCACTACCCCCTTAATGATAGCCGGGAAAAATGCGACCCGGTATAACAAAAGGCCTACCCTGCCTCGAACATATTAAATATCGGGGATTTTAATGAAAAGTATTAAAAAAAAAAAAAAAAAAAAAAAAAAAAAAAATGCGGCCTTGAAGAGTTGTATTGGGTTACGAGGTTGGCGGGATTATTACATGATTGGGAGGGGAAATGTGAATCCAAATCATTTTTTTTTATGCTTTGACTGATGCGGCTCGCGTGTATTTGTAGCGCATACTTGTACATCCACAGCACATTACACACAAACACATTTTTAGGGCTGACTTATGTCCTAATAATTAACAAACACAAGCCCCCATTCACTCATTCACACACACACAATAATCCTATACATGTGTGCAAAAACATACATGTTCTTAGCACATATACTATACATATATATATCAATAACATACACATTATACACACACATGCACATATTTATAGCACTCACACATAAACTGTTATCACAGACAAGCCCACATTCACTTATTAACACACACACACACACACACACACACACACACACACACACACACACACACACACACACACACACACACACACACACACACACACACACACACACACACACACACACACACACACACACACACACACACACACACACACACACACACACACACACACACACACACACACACACACACACACACACACACACACACACACACACACACACACCATTAAAAAATAACGAGGTATTATATATTTAACACTAGCCTCCCTCTACCCACACATTCTGTTCTTGCATTTCTGTTTAACAGAGCCCACCGCCCTTGTTTCTCTTTATCTCCCTCTCTTTTTGGCTTGTATCCATTTGGACCCATTCAGTCTACTGTTTTAAGACGTTTACCCCCATCCAGGTGTCAATATTTTCCTGACGAGCGGTGGCGAGCCAGCATATATATATTTTTTTTTTTGACAGTAAGCTAAATTTGTACATTTTTCGATAGACAAATATCTCCGGCAAAGCCGGATTCTCCATACAATGCTGACTCGCTCTCGCTCGCCAGGAAGATATCGACACCTGGATGGGGATAAACGTCTTAAAAGAGTTGGCTGAATGGGGCCAAATGGATACAAGCAAGGGAAAGAGAGAAAAGGAGAGAAAGATAAAAAAAAAACCGGTGACCCCTCTTAATCATGGCGAGCAATTTCATTCCTCTGGTAGTTGCGTTTTCCACCCCATCGCTGCCGCCTACAAGCTCATTCGGTTTAGGCAATCATATGGTTTACTATGTCCTCCTATTTACCTTGAAAATTAGTTTCAAAATCGCTGGCCACACTCAAAATGGTTAGCATAATTAGATATAGGTATCCCAGTGTCTAATAATACAGTTTAATTCCTCCCCGTATATGATAATGTCCTACATATTGTTTTGCATTGTATTAGACTTTGTTTTATTATTTATATATATATTTTACGTTTTTGTTTTTGTTTTTTGTTTTTATAATTTTGGAAGGTCTTGCGGGAGCAAAAGGGTTAAATGGGATAGTTCATACTCCTAACTTTCCTAGAGGTCTTTCTTATACAAAACAAACCTGTCTGATTTTAGCCAGCACAAGAGGATACTAACATTTGATTTTTAGAGGATACTAACAAGGTCCTATACTGAATATATATATAGAAGGTAAAGATACTGTTAGCCCACATGCCAAAAACATTATTATTATTATTTTTTGTTTGTATTTGTGTGTATCTCTTGTTATCAATTTCCAAACGAATCCATTGCTAATAAGATATTTTTGTATTTTGTTCGGTCACCTATTTCCAAGCGAATCCATTGCTAATAAGATATTTTGTATTTTGTTCGGTCACCTATTTCCAAGCGAATCCATTGCTATTGGATGGGGTATGCCTACATTATATAGCTTGCCAACCCTTTTATTCCTACATGTAACGCGTGAGCGAAATCATAGCGTCTGGCAGAAACTATTAATCATCGCCATCGGATAGTGTGTAAATGCGGTAAAGATTGCGGCCTCCAGGAACAGTTGCCAACACATGAACCTGGGACCAAGTGGGGTAAAGATTGCGGCCTCCAGGAACAGTTGCCAACACATGAACCTGGGACCAAGTGGGGTAAAGATTGCGGCCTCCAGGAACAGTTGCCAACACATGAACCTGGGACCAAGTGGGGTAAAGATTGCGGCCTCCAGGAACAGTTGCCAACACATGAACCTGGGACCAAGTGGGGTAAAGATTGCGGCCTCCAGGAACAGTTGCCAACACATGAACCTGGGACCAAGTGGGGTAAAGAAGTGACAGGGTTTTGTTTATACCGGTACATATTATTGTTTAAGTCTCCTCCGGAGACCTCCAACAAGCTTAAGGGAAGATTTCCACTCGAGGGATTTTTTGCTTGACTCCTTTCTCCCTCATTGTTTTTCTAATTTTAAGACGTTTGCCCCATTATTTTGACGATTTTAAGAACTTTCAACCCATTTCTGTCAATTTTAAGACATTTAGGTGTCGATTTTATCCTGGCGAGCGATAGCGAGCCTGTAATTTAAGAGAAACCGGCTTTCAGCCGGGACATTTTTCTACCGAAAAATGTACAAATTTATCTTGAAAGGGGCTCAAGGGTGTGTAATTTCAAGCTTGATGGAGGTCTAGGGAAGAAAGTAATTACCTCCCCTTAAAACAAATCCCTAATAGGCCAATACCCTTCGAAATAAATGTATACATTATATTTTGGTAGACAAATTACCCTAAATTACAGGTTCACTATCGCTCGCCAGGAAAAACAAATGATGCCTAACTGGTACGAAAGGTCATAATATTGACAAATAAATGGGTTGAAAGATCTTAAAAATCGCTAAATTAATGAGTCGAACGTCTTAAAATCCGAAAACTAATGGGGCTAAGCATAAGGGAAAAAGAGGGGCCCAGAAAAAAAAAAACCGAAGTACAGTCAGGAGCCATAATATCTGCATACCTATTTGAGTCTGTATCGAACCCAAGCGAGACCATCCAATATTCTGTTATGTACGGTTATAATCCCATTTATTTATTCCACTCCCAACACCAAACCCTTCCCAATGAAATTAATGAAAGCATGAGAGGTCTTAATGGGTTGAAAGGTCTTAAACTCGCTAAATTAATGGGGCTTCACAACATTTAAATATTCTAGGATTCAAATGAGCGTATGGCTCTGAAGCGGGAAGTGGTTGAGTTTTGGGGTCTGTTAATTCAGTTATGCATTTATTTGTTTAGTTTCCTTGCTAGACCTCCTTCAAACTTAAAAGAACACCTCCTAGACAACCCCTCAAGTTAAATGTGTACATTTTTCGGTAGAAAGATTTCCCGGCCAAAGGCCGGTTCCTCTTATAATTACAGGCTCGCTATCGCCAGAAATAAATCGACACCTAATGGTACGATAGGTCTTCAAATTGACAACGAAATGGAGCTAAAGGTGTAACCATCGCCAAACTAATGGGCCGAACGTCTTTAAATCTATAAACTAGTGGGGCTAAACATAAGGGAAAAGAAGGACCAGAAAAACGGCCGATCCCCCCATAAGTGTAGAGTAGTTGTCGTAACGAATGACGGGGCCCCCCAACGAGGTCTCTGGGGGGCCATTAGTCGAGAGAGCCACTTTGTCTTGGCACTCGACAGCCTTCATGTTGACCTAGATTCACCCCTCTACTCTGGAGCTCCCTCACTGTAGAACATAGAAAGGGGTAGACTATTATTCTAGCAATGGTTCCATATCGATTTTAGTATTTATTATATGTTTAAATCCCTAGTTTTCCTTCATATTTCAACTATCTATCTATCTATCTATCTATTTGCTCATGCCCGCCCATTCCCCATTTTTTTTTTTTTTTCTTGTTGGTGCAATTAAGTTTTTTTTATTAGCCTAACCTAACAACCTACCCTAACTTAACCTAGTATAATTTTAAAACGTAAATGCCTCAGTTTATATTACCAGAGACCACTAATTAACGATATGAAAAGATGAACGGAAATAATTACAATACCCCAAATCGAGTTGGAGCCACCGCTAGAATTATACCCATAAAGGTATAATAAAGGTATATAATATCATTGGGTATGTTGATGGTAATATGCCTTTCTATTCTATTTCTAAGTCGTGGTCAATCGTTTCATACACTTTGAAGCCTCGATAAATTAAAAGGCCCCCTCCGAAATAAATATAGCGGGTAAAATATCTATATAGTGTCAGCTCAACCCGAAACCGCTTCAAAGATATGTGTATTGGCATTAAGGGGAGATCTCCACTTGAGGGATTTTTTTCTTGACCCCTTTCTCCCTCATGTTTAGCCCTATTGCTTTTAATATTATAAAATGTTTGCCCCATTAGTTTAGCGATTTTAAGAACTTTCACCCCATATCAAGACCTTTCGTGCAATTCAGGTATCGATTTTATCCTGGCGAGCGATAGCGAGCTTGTAATTTAAGAGGAACCGGCTTTCAGCCGGGACATTTTTCTACCGAAAAATGTACAAATTTATCTTGAAAGGGGGTGTAATTTTAAGATAGATAGAATTCTAGGGAACGAACTAAAAACCTCCCCTTAACCATTTGAAGATTATGACGCATTGCCGCAGTGTATTCTGGTTATCATTAGACGATATTATACATCTCAAGAAGGATCTGTGAGAATTAAAAAGGTATGGCCCAGTGCAATTTACCCTCTAACTGTCTTCGTAGCGCAATGGACAAATGCACTGAATTTCGGTGTGAGCATCCTAGGTTCGAATCCCTGGACTGCCACATGTATTTGTTGACTTCATTAATTGAGTTTAGGAGTAAAGTCGGTTGGTGGAGGGAACATAATAACTTACATACACCCTTCCTAATCTGAATAAAATCGTCTAATAACAGCCAGAAATCAGAATAGAAATACGTCACATTACCTTCTAAGGGTTAATTAACACCTGTACCGGCGACGTCTTTTCAATTCTACTCTAGCAATATTTAGACGATTTTGTGGAGGAGGAAGGATCTGTGGTAGTAAAAAGGGTTACGTGAAAGAGTTCGAAGCCCTGTTAATGGTAGTGAAAAGGGTTACGTGAAAGAGTTCGAAGCCCTGTTAATTGCTGGAGGTCCTTTTTAAGCTGAATAACATCGTCTAATAGTAGCCAGACAAAGAAGTTAATAAAAGGACGGCGCCGGTACCGAAGGGGTTAACGACCGTGACTATTATACATGCCCATAATCAAAATCGGCAACACTAGTCTCTCTTTTCACTCGAATATGTCCATACCCATTGTATACATTGGACAAAAGTGATACATATAATATATTGTCTGGTCTCTGGATCTGAAGTCTATATACAAAACAATAAAAAAATAAAAAAAACGAAAAAATAAATATATACCCGCTATATACTGTATATATACCGGTATATATATATATATATATATATATATATATATAATATCTCTCCGTTCTTTGATAATGCCTTCAGTATTTTAAGTTGCATTTTTTTTTTTTTTGTTTTTTTTTTTTTTTGCAGTAGACAATGTTATCCTGCTTGGGAAAGATTTTTAAAAGGGTTTATCGAGATCGTGTATACCCCTTTGATTCCCAGAGAGCCTTTCAACACAGTAAAATCGTCTAATGCTGGCTAGAATAAAATGAACAAATGCAAGCAAAGCACTAAAAGGGCTAATCATGGCAACAACATGGCGTCAAAAAATAAATAAATAAATAAAAATATAAAAAAATAAAAGCTGACCTCCTTCTCTTACCACAGATTTCTCTACACTGAATCCACTCCAGTAAGTACGCCAGGGTTACCAGATCAAGTCAGCTAAATAAATAAATGCCGAATATCGCTAGAATAATGCCACAATCTCTACAATATCGCTAGAATAATGCCACAATCTTCACAATATCGCTAGAATAATGCCACAATCTTCACAATATCGCTAGAATAATGCCACAATCTCTACAATATCGCTAGAATAATGCCACAATCTTCACAATATCGCTAGAATAATGCCACAATCTTCACAATATCGCTAGAATAATGCCACAATCTTCACAATATCGCTAGAATAATGCCACAATCTCTACAATATCGCTAGAATGCCACAATCTTCACAATATCGCTAGAATAATGCCACAATCTTCACAATATCGCTAGAATAATGCCACAATCTCTACAATATCGCTAGAATAATGCCACAATCTTCCCAATAACGCTAGAATAATGCCACAATTTTCCCAATATCGCTAGAATAATGCCACAATCTTCACAATATCGATAGAATAATGCCACAATCTCTACAATATCGCTAGAATGCCACAATTTTCACAATCTCTACAATATCGCTAGAATAATGCCACAATCTCTACAATATCGCAAGAATAATGTCACAATCTTCACAATATCGCTAGAATGCCACAATCTTCACAATATCGCTAGAATAATGCCACAATTTTCACAATATCGCTAGAATAATGCCACAATCTTCACAATATCGCTAGAATAATGCCACAATCTTCACAATATCGCTAGAATAATGCCACAATCTCTACAATATCGCTAGAATAATGCCACAATTTTCACAATATCGCTAGAATAATGCCACAATCTTCACAATATCGATAGAATAATGCCACAATCTCTACAATATCGCTAGAATAATGCCACAATTTTCACAATATCGCTAGAATAATGCCACAATCTCTACAATATCGCTAGAATAATGCCACAATCTCTACAGTATCGCTAGAATAATGCCACAATCTCTACAATATCGCTAGAATAATGCCACAATCTCTACAATATCGCTAGAATAATGCCACAATCTCTACAATATCGCTAGTATAATGCCACAATCTCTACAATATCGCTAGAATAATGCCACAATCTTCACAATATCGCTATAATAATGCCACAATCTCTACAATATCGATAGAATAATGCCACACTCTTCACAATATCGCTAGAATAATGCCACAATTTCTACAATATCGCTCTAACATAGCTCAAAATTCTAGAGTATCGCTAGAATTTATGTCGCTAGATGTAAAAACTTGCCTCTAGATCGGAGTAAACACCTCTAGATCTAGCGGGAAAGTAGCTACATTGACAACACTAATAGTACGTGGGAACCTACATTGACAACACTAATAGTACGTGGGGACCTACATTGACAACACTAATAGTACGTGGGGACCTACATTAACAACACTAATAGTACGTGGAGACCTACATTGACAACACTAATAGTACGTGGGGACCTACATTGACAACACTAATAGTACGTGGAGACCTACATTGACAACACTAATAGTACGTGGAGACCTACATTGACAACACTAATAGTACGTGGGGAGCTACATTGACAACACTAATAGTACGCCGGGACCTACATTAACAACACTAATAGTACGTGGAGACCTACATTGACAACACTAATAGTACGTGGGGACCTACATTGACAACACTAATAGTACGTGGGGACCTACATTGACAACACTAATAGTACGCCGGGACCTACATTAACAACACTAATAGTACGTGGGGACCTACATTGACAACACTAATAGTACGTGGAGACCTACATTGACAACACTAATAGTACGTGGAGACCTACATTGACAACACTAATAGTACGTGGGGACCTACATTAACAACACTAATAGTACGCCGGGACCTACATTGACAACATTAATAGTACGTGGAGACTTACATTGACAACACTAATAGTACGTGGGGACCTACATTGACAACACTAATAGTACGTGGGGACCTACATTGACAACACTAATAGTACGTGGAGACCTACATTGACAACATAAATAGTACGTGGAGACCTACATAGACAACACTAATAGTACGTGGGGACCTACATTGACAACACTAATAGTACGTGGGGACCTACATTGACAACACTAATAGTACGTGGGGACCTACATTGACAACACTAATAGTACGTGGGGACCTACATTGACAACACTAATAGTACGTGGGGACCTACATTGACAACACTAATAGTACGTGGAGACCTACATTGACAACACTAATAGTACGTGGAGACCTTCATTGACAACACTAATAGTACGTGGAGACCTACATTGACAACACTAATAGTACGTGGAGACCTACATTGACAACACTAATAGTACGTGGAGACCTACATTGACAACACTAATAGTATGTGGAGACCTACATTGACAACACTAATAGTACGTGGAGACCTACATTGACAACACTAATAGTACGTGGAGACCTACATTGACAACACTAATAGTACGTGGAGACCTACATTGACAACACTAATAGTACGTGGAGACCTACATTGACAACACTAATAGTACGTGGAGACCTACATTGACAACACTAATAGTACGTGGGGACCTACATTGACAACACTAATAGTACGTGGGGACCTACATTGACAACATTAATAGTACGTGGGGACCTACATTGACAACACTAATAGTACGTGGGGACCTACATTGACAACATTAATAGTACGTGGGGACCTACATTGACAACACTAATAGTACGTGGGAACCTACATTGACAACACTAATAGTACGTGGAGACCTACATTGACAACACTAATAGTACGTGGAGACCTACATTGACAACACTAATAGTACGCCGGGACCTACATTGACAACATTAATAGTACGTGGAGACCTACATTGACAACACTAATAGTACGTGGAGACCTACATTGACAACACTAATAGTACGTGGAGACCTACATTGACAACACTAATAGTACGTGGAGACCTTCATTGACAACACTAATAGTACGTGGAGACTTACATTGACAACACTAATAGTACGTGGAGACCTACATTGACAACACTAATAGTACGTGGAGACCTACATTGACAACACTAATAGTACGTGGAGACCTACATTGACAACACTAATAGTACGTGGAGACCTACATTGACAACACTAATAGTACGTGGAGACCTACATTGACAACACTAATAGTACGTGGAGACCTACATTGACAACACTAATAGTACGTGGAGACCTTCATTGACAACACTAATAGTACGTGGAGACCTACATTGACAACACTAATAGTACGTGGAGACCTACATTGACAACACTAATAGTACGTGGAGACCTACATTGACAACACTAATAGTACGTGGAGACCTTCATTGACAACACTAATAGTACGTGGAGACCTACATTGACAACACTAATAGTACGTGGAGACCTTCATTGACAACACTAATAGTACGTGGAGACCTACTTGAGACCTTTCCATCTAATGGCGACCTCTTTAGCTTACGTTCGTAAAAGCCCTCTTAGAGTTAAATGGCTAAAAAAAAAAAAAAAAAAAAACATTTCTCTTTGATTTCTGTGTATTTTTTTTCCTCAGAATCCCTCAGGCTTAGTCCGACAGCTTACCGAGAGTTTTGTAAGAGTTAAATAGTATAATGAATACTAGTTTCTATTATACATCCAGTGACGCATGTTCTTTATAGTTGCAAACGAACGTAGACTGAAATGAATGCTATGAAGTAGGAGTCAAAAGTAAAAAATAGTACACAGGAGAAAAACTACATTGAAGCAAGACTGTCAAATTTATCCATTAGGGATGATTATATGTTAAGGGGAGATCTCCACTTGAGGGATTTTTTTCTTGACCCCTTTCTCCCTCTTGTTTAGCCCCATTGCTATTGATATTATGAAACGTTTGCCCCATTAGTTTAGCGATTTTAAGAACTTTCACCCCATATTAAGACCTTTCGTGCCATTCAGGTGTCAATTTTATCCTGGCGAGCGATAGCGAGCCTGTAATTTAAGAGGAACCGGCCTTTGGCCGGGACATTTTTCTACCGAAAAATGTACAAATATATCTTGAAAGGGACTCAAGGGGGTGTAATTTTAAGCTTGATGGAGGTCTAGGGAACAAACTAAATACCTCCTCTTAACTGGGATAGTAACCCTTTTAGGATCACGACGCCTTCTAACAGTTTATTCTGGATATTATTTACCGAATGTTACCAGCTAAAATACAGTTGTAGTACATTTATAAACACATCAGATAAAATGCAACACTTTGTATCGATCAGAATAACCTACATTATTATTGCATTTCAGTTTGTATCGATGTTTACGGCTCCAACTTCCTCGCAAGTGGTCCATTGATTGATCTCTATATCGATATACTCACTCACTCATTCGTCAGACATTCATTCCGTGTATATTTATCTATTTGTGTATATGTTTATCGATCTATCCATCTACCAACATTTATTTCTCTCCATTTCGTAAAGCCGCTGTCACACGAGCAATTTTTCCGTCAATTTTCCATGAGCAAGTTTTTTCTCGTTATATTTCGAGACTTGTTTGCACTGGTATCGGTAACTAGACTGACGGTAGAGTATGTTAGGCCGCTGAATTTTGATACAGTAATTTTTTTAAGCTGCCAGACCATAATTGCCCGTAAAAATTGCTCGAAAAACGGCTCGTGTGACTCCGGCTTAAGGGGAGATGGGTCATTTTTATTTGCTACCGGTAATTTAAGTATCTTTTAAATATGTATTAGTTTCCTCCTTAGACCTTCATCAAGCTTAAAAAACACTCCCCAAGACCCTCCTTCGATAAATTTGTGCATTTTTCGAAAGCAAAATGTCCTTGTCGTTTCTCTTGAATTACAGGCTCGCTTTAATTCGCCAGGACAAATATCGACACCTAAATGACACGAAAAATCTTAGTATTGACAAAGAAATGGAGCGAAAGGTCTTAAAATCACCAAACTAATGGACCGAACGTATTATAAACTGAAAACTAATGGGGCTAAACATGAGGAAGACTGGGGACCAGAAAAATACGGCCCATCTCCCCTTAAGCTTCCATGGTCACAGAACACTCTGATCCCCCTCCATAGAGCGGAGTTCTTGATAATTTGCATGCTCTAATAACTAACATCCATCCACCCATCGCTCGCTCATTCATTCATTCATTCATTCTCTCTCTCATTCTCTCTCTCTCTCATTCTCTCTCTCTCTCTCATTCTCTCTCTCTCTCTCATTCTCTCTCTCTCTCTCATTCTCTCTCTCTCTCTCATTCTCTCTCTCTCTCTCTCTCATTCTCTCTCTCTCTCTCTCTCTCTCTCTCTCTCTCTCTCTCTCTCTCTCTCTCTCTCTCTCTCTCTCTCTCTCGCTCATTCTCGCTCATTCTCGCTCTCGCTCATTCTCGCTCGCTCATTCTCGCTCGCTCATTCTCGCTCGCTCATTCTCGCTCGCTCATTCTCGCTCGCTCATTCTCGCTCGCTCATTCTCGCTCGCTCATTCTCGCTCGCTCATTCTCGCTCGCTCATTCTCGCTCGCTCATTCTCGCTCGCTCATTCTCGCTCGCTCATTCTCTCTCGCTCTCATTTTCGCTCGCTGGCTCGCTCATTCTCGCTCGCTGGCTCGCTCATTCTCGCTCGCTGGCTCGCTCATTCTCGCTCGCTCGCTCATTCTCGCTCGCTCGCTCATTCTCGCTCGCTCGCTCATTCTCGCTCGCTCGCTCATTCTCTCTCTCTCTCTCTCTCTCTCAAAAATAATAAAAATAATGATAATAATAAATAATAATAATATAATCCGCATCTACACATCCTCGAATGCCTATGCAATTTCTTTTGAATGGACTCCTGTCACTTCTGGAGTTGCTCAGGGATTTGTGCTTGGCTCACTGTTGTTTATCATATTTGTCAATGACATAGATATTGGTCTAAGTTTTCAGATGACATTAGACTTGAAGTGAATTTGCATAATCGTATGGAGATTGTACAACTAAGAATGTTGACGGACTGGGTGAATGATCTGAGATATGGCAGATACTACAACACTTGGAGAAGTACAAGGTGATGCATATTGACCAAGCAAATCCCAAATCAGACCATTCACTATTGGGGAAGAATCTGGAAGTGACTGATTTGGAAAAGTATTTAGGTATTCTGATTTGCAGTGACCTAAAGTTATTCAAACAGTTCTTTGACATTTTAAGAAGAAATCTCATATCTTACTATAGAAAATTAACAGTTTCAATACATATATAAATGCGGTGTTCCTCATACTCTACAACGCTCTGGTAAGGCCTGGTAATATCCTGTTCACTTTTGATCTCCAGCACTCAAGGTAGATATAGAGCGAATAGAAAATAGTCCAAGCTAGGCATACACATTAACAATACTTATAGCATCGTTTAGAAGACTAAACTATGGAGATCCGTTGGTTTCTTTTCGATGGAAACGCGAAGACGACGAGGTAACCTTAAGACGACGAGGTAACCTTATTGACGTTTGACAATGTAGAATATAAAAAAAACATTTGTAGCTTAAGGGGAGGCAGGCCGTTTTTCTGGACCCCCTTCTCCCTAATGTGTAGCCCCACTAGTTTTGAGATTATAAGACGTTCGGCCCATTAGTTTGGCGATTTTAACACCTTTCGCCCAATTTCGTTGTCAATTTTAAGACCTTTCGTGCCATTTAGGTGTCGATATTTTCTGGCGATAACGAGCCTGAAATTTTAAGAGGAACCGGCCTTCGGCCGGGAAATTTTTCTACCGAAAAATGTACAAATTTATTTTGAAGGGGGGTCTAGGGGGTGTTTTTCTAAGCTTGATGGAGGTTTAGGGAGGAAACTAAAACAAAATATGAATAAATAAACTAGTAGACCAAACAAACAAACAAACAAACAAACGGTCAGTCTTGCTTTAACTATAAATGTGGCTTTTGTGTTCAAATATACAGTATATGTTCTACCCGGACAATCTGCCCTTCAAATATATAAACAGCATTTCAGTATAAATATACCAGCGTACAATATATACTTAATATTTGGACTTTACATCGAGTCAATTGTAATTCACTGTTACTCTTTTTACAGCTAAAGTATCTACCCGGAATGAACAACCAGATCTTTGAGATACCAACTATTCCTTACAACTCCTTGTAACTCTCATATCTCTCTCTGTCTCTCTTTTTTTTTTTTTTTTTTTTTTTTTACACTTGGAAATTTATGGTTACAATGATTAATTCTTGTTCTGAACTACCATGTGATTATTAGACAAGAGGATTACATATGACTAGTGATCCTATCTTTAAAGGGGAGGTTTTTAGTTTGTTCCCTAGCCCTCCATCAAGCTTAAAATTACACCCCCTAGGCTCACTTTCTAGATAAATTTGTACATTTTTCGGTAGAAAAATTTCCCGGCCAAAGGCCGGTTCCTCTTAAATTACACCTAAATGGGACAAAAGGTCTTAAAATGGGGCAAAAGTTCTTAAAATCGCCAAACTAATGGGGCGAACATCTTAAAATCTCAAAAGCAATGGGGCTAAACATGAGGGAGAAAGGGGTCCATAAAATAATTCCTCAAGTAGAGATCTCCCCTTAAGTCTCTCTCTCTCTCTCTCTCTCTCTCTCTCTCTCTCTCTCTCTCTCTCTCTCTCTCTCTCTCTCTCTCTCTCTCTCTCTCTCTCTCTCTCTCTCTCTCTCTCTCTCTCTCTCTCTCTCTCTCTCTCTCTCTCTCTCTCTCTCTCTCTCTCTCTCTCTCTCTCTCTCTCTCTCCTCTCTCTCTCTCTCTCTCTCTCTCTCTCTCTCTCTCTCTCTCTCTCTCTCTCTCTCTCTCTCTCTCTCTCTCTCTCTCTCTCTCTCTCTCTCTCTCTCTCTCTCTCTCTCTCTCTCTCTCTCTCTCTCTCCTTTCCTCTGCCTTGATTACTCAGCCGACATGTAATTTCCTTTGCCTCTCCCATCCTTCATTCCATTTCTTGGACCCTGTTTCCCCCGTACTATTATTCTAACAAGTGGTTTAGCCACTACCATTTTATTAACTCTTACCTGTTATAACTATTTTATTGATTTAGTCACTACCATTTTATTAGCTCTTACCTGTTATAACTATTTTTATTGATCTAGTCACTACCATTTTATTAACTCTTACCTGTAATAACTATTTTTATTGGTTTAGTCACTACCATTTTATTAGCTCTTCCCTTTTATAACTATCTGTATTGCATTATACAGTAGCTATCAATTGACGTAGCGGTAATAGTCTATCGTAATTACCTATATTAGAACAACATATTCTTCCTAAGCTGAATATAGTCGAGCAATATTAGCCTGGATCAACGGGTTAATTGGCCTATTTTGTATTTTAGTTGTATTTTACTATATATATATATATATATATATATATATACTTTCTATGTATTATTCAACTTTCGCAAGATATTTACGACTAGTACTCGTTATTTCCCTCAACTTGATTACATCTTTCGTTACCTGTTATTGTTTTTACTATTATTTGTTGTTATTTTCGCTTGGCTCAGTATCACAATTACCGTAGTTCTCTTAATAATTCGTTTATGTTTTGGTGTTAAATTTCTTCTCTACTAATCTTCCAATGGGATATAATAGTTATCGCTCTATTAACGATCATCTGTCTTACGTTCTGTTATATTACTCTCCCCCTTCCTTATCATTCATATTTGTGTGTACCTTATAAGTGTCTTGCATTCTATAAATAAACAACCAGTACATGATCATATTTATACGGCCAGTTTAATAACGCGATTATTTTTATATTCAGTTTCTCTTCGCGTATTTTCCTCTCTTCAGGGTAAAGATACACTTTGGTATATATTGTTTTACTTTGGGTCTAGCTTCTATCGCTATTACAACAATCAGTGTTCTTCAGAGATCCTTCAGTGCATACCCCTTCCCTTATGGCGATATGAAGGCACCCGTGTTTCAACACAATCCTACTCCTATTCTGTCCATGTTTTAAACCCAAGAATTTACACATTTTCTCAGCCTTTCTTCTTCTCAAAAAGAGAACTTTAGAACTCTCTCCCTCAATCAATCTTTCTTTCATCTAATGACTTAGACTGCATTATACTAACGTACACTCGACCAAAAAACAATTTTTACACTAACGCTCTAAACATTCTGGAAGTGGGTCGAAATCTTATGAGAAAACCTCAAAGACGTGTGTTTCACCCGATTCATTCCGTTCACACTAGATTATTTACAACTCATCAGTGCAAAGGTTGTTTTTTGGTCGAGTGTACCTTGAATTTGGCTCTCTATCACTCTTTCAACTTTGGGGGAAGGTACATGTTACAGGCAGCTTTGCCTTTTGTGTCCTTCAATCACATAGATATAAAACTGCCGATACTGTTAATAATTTGGGATTTAATTAAGGTACTGGCAAAATGGCGTAACTTTGAACGGGGATATAATTTCGGACATTCCGGAAAAAAATATAATGAACCGCAATCTGAAGGTAAATGAGGGGAAGAGCAAGGTTATGGTCTTAGAAAGGGGTAAGGCCACAGAGTGTGAGGTGAAGTTGAACGGTTAGGCTATGGAGATCGTCAGCTCTTTTAAGTAACTGGGCAGTGTGTTGAGTAAAGATGGGACTATGGATGAAGAAGTGCGGGAGAGGGTGCAACAGGGGAAGAGGGTTGTAGGAACGCTGAAAGCAGTAACAAGAATTAGGGTGGTCAGTATGGAAGTGAAGAAGTCCTTGCATGCCAGTGTGGTAATCCCGACACTGACTTACGGAAGCGAAGCATGGACGTGGGAGAAGAGACTCAGACCAAGAGTGAGAGGGGTGAAAATTAGTTACTTGAGAAGTGCGTGCGGAGTCGCATGGAGGGATAGACAGACGAATGAGGAAGTAGGAAGGAGGTGTGGTGTGGAGGTGGATGTGCTGGAAACTGTGAAAGGGAACACCTTGAGATGGTTCGGCCATATGGAACGTATGGGAGGCGAGAGAATGACTAAGAAGGTGTACGAGAGCGAGGTGGAGGGACAGAGAGGGAGAGGTGAACCGAAAGAGAAGTGGAAGGATGGAGTGAGGAAGTGTATGAATGAAGGCGGTGCTCGTTAGGAAGAGGGGCGTCGACTGACTGGGGGCGGTTCGTTCGTGGCCACCCCTTCGGTGATCACGGCGTCAGGCAATAGATAGATAGATAGATATGGAAAAAATACATGATGTTATGGAAAAACAAGTAAGTCTGAGGTGTTCTTCCATAATGCAGAGTAACTTTTCCATAAATGTAGCATATATACTTTTATCCAGAAATGTCCGAAGTACTGTCCCTTGACCGAAGTTAGGCCATTTTACGGTACGCAAAGGGTCACTATAGTGCCCACAACAATTTACCTTTTGAAGGTATATACTGTAGTTTGTTTAAAAATGTGTTTAATATTAGAAGAACAGAGAAAAATCATATAATCATTCGTAAATCAATATCTAAATACACAACTTTGTTCAACATATCTCTGTTGTATACTGTACCTTAAGCCGGTATCACACGAGAGCTTTTATAGTCAACATTCGATCATTACAAAATTTCTGGCAACATTTCTGGAATATTTTGCAACGGTATCGGAAACTAGACTGATGGTAGATGAAGTTAGGCAACCGAAATAGTTTATATGTTGACCACGTAAGCTGCCAGACCAGTGTTGAGGATAAATGTCGAGTGAAAAAGCGCTCGTGTGATACCGGCTTTAGATTGTTTACATAGTGCATTCACTTCAGTTACCATGTTAATTTATCCTCAAATTTACACTTGCTTCTCTTCTCAAAATTGGTATATTATGAGAATATATGGTTTGTTCTTATTAGTCGTCTATGAAATATGTTATACCTGTACATAGTCAGCCTCATTATTCATTCAAAGCTGTGAGTCACCCTTGATATTAAAACTTTATATGTCCTCTTTCATGTTAAGCCTCATTTTTCCTCCATCTCATATGTTGGCCTCATTCTATTGTATATTATGATTTATTATTAGTATTGTTATTTATCATGATTACATTATCATCATTAGCTATTATTATGTTTATTTGTATTATTATATTTTCGTCATTATCATTATTGTATTATTATTATTATTATTATTTTTTTTTTTTTTATTATTATTATTATTATTATTATTATTATTATTATTTTATCTGTATTCTACCTTTCTCTCTCCCCTCACCTACTTTCTAATTCCTGGTCTCCCTTTCATATCACTCAAATTCATCCCCTTGGCCATTATTTACTCTTACTCTCCTTGCTCCCCTCTTCCTCTTTCTCTCTTCTTTCCTCTTCCATCTTCCTTTCTTCTCTTAGCTACCGTTTTCCTCTTCTCTCTCCTCTTTCCTCTTCATTTTCTCTCACTTCTTCCTCTTCTTCTCCGCTTTCTTCTTTCTTAACCATTCCCCTCTTATCTCTCTTCTTCCCTTTCCTCTTCTCTCCTCCCTCTTCCTCTTATCTTTCCTCTTTCACTTCTCACCCCTCTCCTCTCCTACTTCTTCTTCTCTCTTCTCTTGCCTCTTCCTCTCCTCTCCTCCCTGTTCTTCCTCTTTCGTCTTCCTCTTCTCTCTCCTCTTTTCTCTCCTCTTGCCTCTTCCTCTTCTCTCTCCTCCCTCTGTTCTCCCCTCTCCTCTTTCCCCTTCTCTCTTCTATCTCCTCTTCTCTACCCTCTCCTCTTCTCTTCTTCCTCTCCTCTGCTAGCTCCCTTCCTTTATTAATAGCATCGCCCTCTTCTCATTTATTTCACATTTTTCCCTGTGCATTATTTGTGTTTAAGGGGAGATGAGCCATTTTTCTGGACCCCCTTCTCCCTCATGCTCCCCCATTAGTTTTCAGATGTTAAGATGTTTTCCCCATTAGTTAGTCGATTTTAAGACCTTTCGCCCCATTTATTCGTCAATATTTAGACCTTTCGTGCTATTTAGGTGTCTATTTTTTCCCTAGTGAACGATAGTGAGCCTGTAATGTTTGAAGACAAATTTACAAATTAATCTAGAAGGGGGATCTAATGGATGTTTGTTTTTTAATTTGATGGAGGTCTAGGGAGGAAACTAGAAAAATAATGAATACATGCAAACATTGCCCCAAAAGTGAACCATCTCCCCTTAAAGGAATGTCCCTTCCTCTCATTGTATCAGAAGGGTTGCATGTATACCATCAATATACCGGTATCTTTAATATGAATACAATATCCTGGACACTTTAATTGTCCTTTGCATGCCCATTATCTTACAGTGAACATTGACCATTGAATAATCACAACAAAATCATTTAACCCCTTCGTTACCGGTGCCCCCTTTTAAGGGGAGGTTTTTAGTTGATTCCCTAGACTTCCATCAAGCTTAAAATTACTCCCCCTAGACCCCCTTTTAAGATAAATTTTTACATTTTTCGGTAGAAAAATGTCCCGGCCGAAGGCCGGTTCCCCTTAAATTACAGGCTCGCTGTCGCTCGCCAGGAAAAAATCGACACCTAAATGTCACGAATGGTCTTAAAATTGACAGAAATGGGGCGAGGGTTCTTAGAATCGCCAAACTAATGGGGCGAACGTCTTAAAATCTCAAAAAACAATGGGGCTAAACATGAGGGAGAAAGGGGTCCAGAAAAAAATCCTCCAGGTGGAAATCTCCCCTTAAAGCCGGTATCACACGAGCGCTTTTCCGGTATCACACGAGCGCTTTTCCCCTCAACATTTATCTTCAACACTGGTCTGGCAGCTTATGAGGTAAACATCTAATATATTTCGGTTACGCAAATTCCTCTATCAACAGTCAAGTTTCCGATACCAATGCAAAATATTCCAGAAATGTTGCCAGAAATGTTTTGATTATCGAATGTTGACTAAAAAAGCTCTCGTGTGATACCGGCCTAACTCTATTCTGGCTACTGTTAGACGATTTTATTCAGTTTCAAAAGGGCCCTCCGGCAATTAACAGGCTTCGAACTATCTCGCTTAACCCTTTTTGCTACCACAGATCCTTCGTGGGCTGCACAAAATCGTCTAAATATAGCGAGAATATAATTAAAAAGACGTCGCCCTTCTAACAGCGTGAATTGACCCTCTCTGCACCTGTAACGTCTCTTTCATTTTATTTTAACTACATTTAGACGATTTTGTGCAGCTTAAGAAGGATCTGTGGTAGTAAATAGGGTTAAGTGAGATAGTTCGAAGCCTGTTAATTGCTGGAGGCCCTTTTTTTATATGGATAAAATAGTATATTAGTAGCCAGCCTAAAGAAATATAATAATAATAACAATAATAATAATAATAATAACAATAATAACAATAATAATAATAACAACAATAATAATAACAATAATAACAAAAATAACAATAATAATAATAATAATAATAATAACAATAATAACAATAATAATAATAATAATAATAATAATAACAATAATAACAATAATAATAACAATAATAATAATAATAATAATAATAATAATAACAAACATTCAAATGCAAAAAACAAATTAATTACATAAAATTAGACAATTATATAAAACAAAATAAAAGTGGAGCGGCCATCATGACTGATACGTATCTTCCCTTCAAAGTGCAGTTTGGTGAGCCAATTTACTGCCTGGAATCAATCAATATTGTTTTATCCACAGTCGACTTCTTATTCCCAGAGAAAAAATACGAAACCAATTATATGCTACCCACCATCATCGACAGAGATAATTATAATTAATCCAAGTTAAAGGGCAAAGGAGTAGCTCAAAAATTAAGGGGGGATGGTTTAATTTTTGGTCGATTTTTTGTTTCATATTATAAATCATTACCTAGTTGCCTCCCTAGACCTCCATCAAACTTTAAAAAAACATCCATTAGATCCCCTTCTAGAATAATTTGTACATTTGTCGGTAGAAAAATGCCGGTTCTTCCAAAATCTCAGGCTCACTATCGTTCGGCAGGAAAAAAATAATCGACACCTAAATAGCGCGAAAGGTGTAAATATTGACCCGGAAATGGGGCGAAAGGTCTTAAAATCGACAAACTAATGGGGCAAACATTTTAAAATCTGAAAACGAATGGGGGCTAAACATGAGGGAGAAAGGGGACCAGAAAAACAACCCCACCCCTTAAAGTTATAAAGGGCAAAGTTATAGCTCAACAAATGTATGTGACGCGATATTGGCAGCATAATATGTGACGCGATGTTGGCAGCATAATATGTGACGCGATGTTGGCAGCATAATATGTGACGCGATGTTGGCAGCATAATATGTGACGCGATGTTGGCAGCATAATATGTGACGCGATGTTGGCAGCATAATATGTGACGCGCGATGTTGGCAGCATAATATGTGACGCGATGTTGGCAGCATAATATGTGACGCGATGTTGGCAGCATAATATGTGACGCGATGTTGGCAGCATAATATTAGTGTTGACATTTATCTCATTGGTGAAAGAGAAATGGGTTAAGGGTTGAGATATCCACTTGAGGGATTTTTTTCCCTTGACCCCTTTCTCCCTCATGTTTAGCCCCATTGCTTTTGATATTATAAAATGTTTGCCCCATTAGTTTAGCGATTTTAAGAACTTTTACCCCATATTAAGACCTTTCGTGCCATTTAGGTGTCGATTTTATCCTGGCGAGCGATAGCGAGCCTGTAATTTAAGAGGAACCGGCCTTTGGCCGGGACATTTTGCTACCGAAAAATGTACAAATGTATCTTGAAAGGGACTCAAGGGGGTGTAATTTTAAGGTTGATGGAGGTCTAGGGAACAAACTAAATACCTCCCCTTAACGGAAGGGGTGGGGGAAATCTAGAGAGAGAAACAGAGTACATTCATGGAAAAGGGAGGGAGAGAAAGAGTTGAAGAGGAAATGGGAGGGGGGAGGGGGTGGGGAGGGGGGGGGGGGGAAGTAGGCCCCCAAACTGAAGCAATCAGCAAAAGTTCAATCGAAGAAGAAGGTCATTCCTTGTAATTTTTACGAACCTGGGATAATATCGTGTTTCACTAGACGAGAAATTAAAATCCTTAGCACCTGATTGCTCTAGTCTTATTGGACATTTTTTTGAAATCATCCATGTCTCTGTACCAATTACTGTCACGTTTTTAATAGTTACCCTTTCAAAAGTTTTAGCACCGGATTGGTTCTATTCTTATTGGAAAAATGCGAAATTACTTTGTCTCTGTACCAAATTAATGTCACATTTTTAATAGTAACCCTTTCGAGATCCGATTGCACATTTGTTTTCTATTTCTGGCCATTATTTAACGATTTTACTCAGATTAGGAAGGGTATATGGAAGTCAGAGGGTTAATTGAGACAGTATTTCCCCTTATAATTACCACAGATCCTTCGTAAATGTTTTAAAATCGTTTACTGATAGCCAGAATAAACTATCAAAATGCGTCATAATCTCAAAAGGGTTACCAACATAAACCGCTACAAAATCTTGGCAATACCTTAGCAATCACGACGGGGTCTTGGTATTTTAAACCGTGAGCTAAAACACACACACACACACACACACACACACACACACACACACACACACACACACACACACACACACACACACACACACACACACACACACACACACACACACACACACACACACACACACACACACACACACACACACACACACACACACACAGCCCGTAGCCTAGTAGGTAGAGCTCTCGTCTCACACACGAGGGGTCGGGGGTTCAATCCCCGGCCGGGCGGAGACAAATTGGGCTTGTCTCCTTTCATGTGTTAGCCTCAGTTCACCTAGCTGTAAATAGGTACCTGGAATAAGTGGACGACGTTGTGACGTCCCATCTGGGGTTGGCAAAAATGGTACAAGGCGAGATGGGTATCATAATTATGGTTCACCTAAGCTGATGGCTACCTAAGCCTTCGGGCGAGACGGTACCGTCTATAGTGAGAATGGTACCATACAGATCCACCCTAAGCCTTCGTTTCCGATGTCGCCAATTGGCTAAATACAGACTACATACACATCCACAGCCATTCCAACAGTACATAAAACACTTAACATGCATTTCACGCAATACATTCCCAGTTAAGGAGTCGCGATAATAATGAGCTTAGCTCGCATTGCGTGGATTCCCCTTGACGAACAAGTAACTGAGTCCACACACACACACACACACACGCGCATCAATTATCTCAGTATACAGTACATCCTAGCCTAGTAGAGGAGTAAATGTTAGCAGCCTTTAACAAAATATATGCAGTATATACTAGACCAACATTAAAAAAAAAAAAAATCAGTTAACTTTATTTTATTTGTGTTCAGCTGATGCTAAATTGTAAGCTCCACATTTTAATTATTTAACCATTACGATGACTTTGTCGCGAAATATGTTATGAACTATGAACATTTCGCAATGATAACATATGCAGATACACAATGGTTTCACTTGTTTCTATTAGGTATCGAGGAAGCTGTTATGGGATTCATTTGAAACCACAACTGAAAATATACTATTATGGGGGGATGGTTCACTTTTTGGCCGTCTTTAGCATGTATTCATTATTTTTCTAGTTTCTTCCCTAGACCTCCATCAAATTAAAAAAAAAAACATCCATTAGATCCCCCTTCTAGATTAATTTGTACATTTTTCGGCAGAAAAATGTCCCGGTTCTTCCAACATTACAGGCTCACTATCGTTCGCCAGGGAAAAAATCGACACCTAAATAGCTCGAAAGGTCTACATATTGATGAAGAAATGGGGCGAAAGGTCTTAAAATCGACTACCTAATGGGGCAAACATCTTAACATCTAAAATCTAATGGGGCTAAACATGAAGGAGAAAGTGGTCAAGAAAACCGGCCCATCTCCCCTTAACCCTTTCACGCATTTATGATGCAGAGGTTGCCAGATTAGCAATAAGAAATAGAGTTCTCTCACTCCTATAATTGCCTCTCCAAAATTAGTTTTCTGCCCACAGCTAACTCAAAGACAACTGCAGAGGTTGAAGTAACTAAACTAAAGGTTTCTAAATACCCCTGATGGTAACACAGGCTTTAAAGTATCCCCAATAGGCTCAAAATCGCGTCATATGTCTGAGAGGGTTAAGTGACAGTCTAATACGACCACACATTGTTTTTTAGTTTGCCCCTAGCCGTCCATCAACCTTACATAATACAAGACACCCCTTCAAGATACATGTGTGCACTTTTCGGTAGACAAATGTCCTCCTAAATTACAGGTTAGTTATCGCTCGCAAGGAAAAAATCGACACCTTAATGGAACGAAAAGTGTTAATATTGACAAAGAAATAGGTCGAAATCGCTTATAAGATCTCGAAACTAATGGGGCCTAAACATGAGGGAGAAAAGGGTCCAGTCAAAAAAATCCATTAACCCCTTCTGTACCGGTGACGTCTTTTGTATTTGATTTCAGCTGGATTTAGACGATTATATGTAGCTTAGGAAGGGTATATGGCAGCTAAAAGGAGTAATTGAGATAGTTTATAGCTTTTTAATTAGTAGGTATCCTTCCTAAGCTGAATATTATCGTCATAATTATAGTAGCCAAAATACAGTGAAAAAGACGTCGCCGGTATAGAAGGGGTTAAATGGCAGCATTTTATTATAATTTTGAAACACCTTACCATTAACAGGTTTGTTCTGCTTGCGAGCGTTTACTTAGTGTTTTTTTAAACTATGGTAAACACAAAATGGGACATGTTATTTCAAAGTGCTTCCACATCAAGGTAACGCTAATTATATATTGGCCACTCAGAAAATCGTCCATCTGCCCCAAATCGTTATCCCCACCTCTCTCTCTCACTCTCATTATCACTCACTCTCACTCTCTCACACACACACAAACACACTCCCTCTCTCACACACAAACACACACACTCTCTCTCTCACACACAAACACACTCTCTCACACACACACACACACACACACACACACACACTCTCTCTCTCTCACACACACACACAGATACACAAACTCTCTCGCTCACACACTCACACACACATACCCACACTCTCTCTCTCTCACACACACACAAACACACTTTCTTACACAATCCCAAACACATACTCTCACACGCACACAAACACACCACCTCTCTCTCTCCCACAAATACACACATTACTCATCTCTCCACGGAAATCATCCTAGCCCAATAAATACTTCACCTGACCGCTCCCCAGCCCCGTGTACCCCTAAGCCAGCCCCGTGTACCCCTAAGCCAGCCACATAATACTGGTATTCCCTAATGACCTACGTTAACCCTTTCTTTACTGTGGGTCAGGGGTGGGTAGTTTTATTATCACGCTTTTTATTTACTTATTATTATTATTACTATTTGTGTTCTTTTCTTTAGCTGACTGTCACTGAGTTTTTTTATGTAGCCATTTCAGAAAGATACAGTGTGGGTCGTGGGGTGGTTTTTTCGCCCTGTACTATCTTGACGACCTTCTTTAGCTATACATAATTACGCGCTTTTATTAATTAGAGCAACATGGACCTGCGTAAGCCAAACTGTTAAGTTAGAGGGTTTATTGCTCATAGTTATTGCAAGGAACCTGCCAAAGCGTAACAATATAATTTACTGTTAACCAGAATATGAATGGCATCATAGCACTACTATGAAGTGTCTTCTTGAGTATAACTTTCATTAATATTTGTTTTTTTTAAGTTTATTCCCTAGAACTCCATCAATCTTAAGAAAGACCCCCAAGATCCCCATAAGGATTAATGTGTACATTTTTCGGTTGGAAAAGGTCCAGGCCAAAGGCTTCTTCTTCCTAAATTGTTGGCTCACTATCGCTCGCCAGTAAAATCGACACCTAAATGGCACAAAAGGTCTTAAAATTGCCAAAGGAATGGGGCGAAAGGTCTTAAAATTGCCAAAGTAATAGGGAGAACAGCCTAGGATATCAAAACTAATGGGGCTTATACAGGAGGGAGAAGCGGGTCCAGAAAATATCCACCCCCTTGATATTTTGTTAGTTACTCTTTTAGTAAAAGGATTAAACAAGGCTCCGCTCCGCTGAGGTTATTCACGCAATTACTCTCGGAATGTCATGTTATATTGCTTCAAATTCCATTACTTCAGTGGCAAAAGCGATGCAGCAACAAGAGCGAAAGTGAGAAATCATAGGAGGACCCAGTAGCACGGTTACCACATCATAAGAGGACCCAGTAGCACGGTTACCACATCATAAGAGGACCCAGTAGCACGGTTACCACATCATAAGAGGACCCAGTAGCACGGTTACCACATCATAAGAGGACCCAGTAGCACGGTTACCACATCATAAGAGGACCCAGTAGCACGGTTACCACATCATAAGAGGACCCAGTAGCACGGTTACCACATCATAAGAGGACCCAGTAGCACGGTTACCACATCAAGTCCGCCAGACAATATATACATGCCAACAATCGATGCAGCTTGGTTGCCATTCAGGTGTCTCGGATATACCCTGGTTCTCTCGCCTCCTTCATTATTCCATTTTTTGTTTGTTTAATGTGAGTGAAAGAGACAACAGGCAAAGCTTTTCGTAATAAGTGTTTCCCCTCCAAAGTTGAAAGTGTGACAGCCAATTCCAAGGTACCGTACGTTAAAGTCAAAATGCCTGGACACACAGATGTTATAGCAGTCTAAGTCGTAAGATGAAGGGAAGATTTATTAAGAAAGAGTGTGCCAGAGTTCACTTGGTGAGTAGAAGGACTGACAAAATTGGTTAATTCGTGGGTTGGAGAGCTGAACAAAATAGGAGAGGGATTGTGACTAAAGGTGGGTGCTTTCTACTCGCCGTAAGGGAGGGTCCCCTGTATACACCGAGAGAGCTCTGAAGAACACTGATTATTCTTATAGCGATAGAAGAGCGAAACAGATGGAGCATTGCAGCGTGTTGAAAGAAATTGTAGGGAACTAGTAAGAGGAAGTGAGTTGACAAGTGGATTAAGCAGGGATCCCACTGTGCGACTCGGCGATTGCGAATGAACTGCGACAGCTTTTTTGTTTCTATGTCCAAAAGTCGCCGTTTTCGGCGCCGTATCAATGTGATTTTGTAAGCAAATAAAGCGAAGAATGCAATAGCCGTGCGACAGTTATGATGCGAGTATCGTGCAATAACATCGAATGTGAGGCGACAATAGCGAAAGTCTGAAGACAATTTGACAGCGATAAGAACGAATTATGCGAAAGGCTTTTTTGACAATTGCCATACCGCTGCAATAATGGTGCGCATGCAAGACTACTGGTGCAATTAGACTGAGAATGTTATGCGAACATGTCGAATGATGGACGGTTGTCCAGTGGAACATTCCCACACATGCGAACAATATTCAATACCGGTACATGGGCGCACTGTGCCCCTATACAGAGCAAGAAGTTGTGCGGGGATGAGACCACACGGAGACGGTTGAGGACACCTAGCTTCTGGGAAGAAGTTTAAGCAAGAGCGGTAATATTATCTTGCCAAAAAAGGTTAGGAGATAAGGAAACACCAAGAATACAGGGAGAAGACGAATGGATGATTTGTCTATTATTGAAGAACAAGGGACAGTCATGTGAAAGAGAGTGGCGGGTTGATAGGAGATATTGGGTTTTGGAAGCATTGAAAGTAATAAGATTTTCTCTGTCCCAATTAGAAATATAGTTGATAGATCAAAAGACAGGCGTGCTATGGCTTCATCATGTGAGTTATTGACTGATTACATGTTGGGTCATTGTGGAAAACTAGTTGAATAGTGTAAGATAGAGTTATTAGCATATGAGTGGATAGGAATAGAGGTACAGTTGAGAAGATCACTAATGACCATTAGAAAGAGAACTTGAGCAGGACTGAACCCTGAGGAACACCGGAGTTGATAAGTTGAGGAAGAGAACGATGGCCGTTCACAACTGCAGCTATGGAACGGCCAGAAAGGAAATTAGAGATAAAGGTAAAGAAGGAAGGATAGAAACCGAAAGAGGGTGGGTTAGAAGTCAATTATTTGTACCAGACTGTATCGAAGGCTTTCGATATGTCTAGAGAGGTCTCACCGAAGTCCTGAAAGGAGGATGATCAAGAGTTAGTAAGATATGAACGAAGATCACCAGTAGAGCTGCCCCTAAGGAAACCATACAGGGGTTCTGAAAGTAGATTATTGGAAGACAAATGCTTAAGAAAATTAAAATTAAGAATAGTTTAAAAAACATTAGATATGCAAGAAAAGAGAGAACAAATAAATCAAAAGTTCTAGGATTAGGCATATCCTGGCCAGTAATCTGCAAATAATCATTAATCGGTGAACAGAGAAAATAATATCATTGAAGGAGAATGCAACAGCTTAAAGAATTATATATGAACACGAAAAATGACGGGCAAGCTGGCGACAAGACGAAGAAGGCAATATAAATAATTTGCTTGATATGCCCGCGGTTTACACTGAATGATTGATGGCCTAAGAATAAAGTGAAATATAAGTGCAATGTGTTACTGAAAATAGTGTGAGATATAAAACTACGCAATTTGGTTTTATGGAGTGAATTTGGGCAAAATACTAAAGCCAGTGTCACGCCAGCGATTGTCCCACCATCATTCATCGTCAACAGTGGCACGGCTGCTTATTCCTATCTGGCGCTCATATTTGGACCAGCTCTGTTTCACTCCATTAGTGTAGAGATTTTAGACGTTTCACCTCATTAGTTTAGATATTTTAGACGTTTCACCTCATTACTTTGGCGATTATAGGAAGCTTCACCCTATTAAGGCGTCATTAGCGAGCCTACAATTAAGGGAATTTCGACTGGGATATTATTTCGACCGGGATATTATATCGACCGGGATATTATTTCGACCGGGATATTATTCAAGCGGAATATGTTGTTTAGTTTGACGGTGGGGTCTAGGGAGCAGTGGTCATAGGCCTATTTTAAACAGAATAACATCGTGTGACAGTACTTAGACAGAATGAAGTTAGGGGGAGATTTTCACTTGAGGGATTTTTTTCTTTACCCCTTTCTCCCTCATGTTTAGCCCCATTGCTTTTGAGATTTTAAGACGTTCGCCCCATTAGTTTAGCGATTTTAACAACTTTCACCCCATTTATGTCACTTTTAAGACCATTCGTGCCATTTAGGTGTCGATTTTTTCCTGGCGAGTGATAGCGAGCCTGTAATTTAAGAGGAACCGGCCTTTGGCCGGGAAATTTTTCTACCGAAAATGTACAAATTTATCTTGAAAGGGGGTCAAGGGGGTGTAATTTCAAGCTTGATGGAAGTCTAGGAAACACACTAAAAACCTCCCCTTAAAAGGACGGCACCGTACAGAACGGGTTAAAAGATCAATATCCATCTCCTTCCCAGTACTCTCACTAATACCAAGCCTTCAACGATCAATATCCATCTCCTTCCCAGTATTCTCACTAATACCAAGCCTTCAACGATCAATATCCATCTCCTTCCCAGTACTCTCACTAATACCAAGCCTTCAACGATCAATATCCATCTCCTTCCCAGTACTCTCACTAATACCAAGCCTTCAACGATCAATATCCATCTCCTTCCCAGTACTCTCACTAATACCAAGCCTTCAACGATCAATATCCATCTCCTTCCCAGTACTCTCACTAATACCAAGCCTTCAACGATCAATATCCATCTCCTTCCCAGTACTCTCACTAATACCAAGCCTTCAACGATCAATATCCATCTCCTTCCCAGTACTCGCACTAATACCAAGCCTTCAACGATCAATATCCATCTCCTTCCCAGTACTCTCACTAATACCAAGCCTTCAACGATCAATATCCATCTCCTTCCCAGTACTCTCACTAATACCAAGCCTTCAACGATCAATATCCATCTCCTTCCCAGTACTCTCACTAATACCAAGCCTTTAACGATCAATATCCATCTCCTTCCCAGTACTCTCACTAATACCTAGCCTTCAACGATCAATATCCATCTCCTTCCCAGTACTCTCACTAATACCAAGCCTTCAACGATCAATATCCATCTCCTTCCCAGTACTCTCACTAATACCAAGCCTTCAACGATCAATATCCATCTCCTTCCCAGTACTCTCACTAATACCAAGCCTTCAACGATCAATATCCATCTCCTTCCCAGTACTCTCACTAATACCAAGCCTTCAACGATCAATATCCATCTCCTTCCCAGTACTCTCACTAATACCAAGCCTTCAACGATCAATATCCATCTCCTTCCCAGTACTCTCACTAATACCTAGCCTTCAACGATCAATATCCATCTCCTTCCCAGTACTCTCACTAATACCAAGCCTTCAACGATCAATATCCATCTCCTTCCCAGTACTCTCACTAATACCAAACCTTCAACGATCAATATCCATCTCCTTCCCAGTACTCTCACTAATACCAAGCCTTCAACGATCAATATCCATCTCCTTCCCAGTACTCTCACTAATACCAAGCCTTCAACGATCAATATCCATCTCCTTCCCAGTGCTCTCACTAATACCAAGCCTTCAACGATCAATCTTGTAAGGGTTAGTTGGGCTGTTATTGCTTGATTGATTTCCTTTGTATACCTTTTGCAATACAGGAGGAATGTTCCTATATTTTACATGTTATTAGCTCAGTTGGCTGACCATCCAAAGTCAATCTGATGGACCGTGAATCGAATCCTAGTGAGGTCAGAAATATTTGTTATTTTAACTCTCGTGTGTGACTATATATATGTGTCTATCTATCTATCTATCTATCTATATATATATATATATATATATATATATATATATATATAGTATATCCCTACTATATCATTTTTCAATGCAGGGGGGTAAGAACACACTTCTCTTCGGCCAGGATGATTATTCTTCCTCTGGCAATACTTCCTTCCAAGCCGATACACTGTGAGTGCCGTCAATCATACTCCCCGTTTACGTGCCCCGCTTCCTGCTATCTCCCTAACGCACTCCTGCCCGCCCGCCCACCCTCCGGACCTGCTTCCGTCTTTTATAGGCGAGGCTTCCGTCACCGCGAGCTTCGGAGCCAACTGAGAGGCGAGTGTGTTTCATGTACCCAGGTTCTGTCATCTGGTACAAATACTATAAGACACAAACCGTGGCTCAATGCAAACCCATGCAAGAAAAATACACCTTCGAAATTTAACTATTTCGTAATGTACGAATGACAAGATTATGTGTTGATCAATAATTGGTGTCAGTAATATTTACACATGATATCTTCCTTGTGAGTGAGATATACAAACATGTTCCTACACTCACCCACCCTATTCTAGATCTGACAGGCATTAATACAGCACAGAGCGAGCCAAACGTAATGACAGCTGAGACATGGCTTATCAACGCCACCGTACCTCAGCTAATATGTGATATTCCTATTATATTCCATACACTCAGGCTCAATCTCCACTTTTACTATTATTTTTCTTTTCTTTTTCCGGTTCCTTCTAAAGTTACTAGGTCGCTATTGCTCGCCAGGAAAAAATCGACACCTAAATGTCACGAAAGGTCTTCATATTGACAACAAAATGGGGCAAAAGGTCATAAGATCGACAAACTAATGGATCGAACGTCTTAAAATGTCAAAACTAATATGATAAACATGAGTGATAATCCTGAGACAGTGATAATCGAAATGTCAAAACCAACGACGATGACATATTATGGCGTGCTGTAAACTATTATGGCGTGCTGTAAACTATTATGGCGTGCTGTAAACTATTATGGCGTGCTGTAAACTATTATGGCGTGCTGTAAACTATTATGGCGTGCTGTAAACTATTATGGCGTGCTGTAAACTATTATGGCGTGCTGTAAACTATTATGGCGTGCTGTAAACTATTATGGCATGCTGTAAACTATTATGGCGTGCTGTAAACTATTATGGCGTGCTGTAAACTATTATGGCGTGCTGTAAACTATTATGGCGTGCTGTAAACTATTATGGCGTGCTGTAAACTATTATGGCGTGCTGTAAACTATTATGGCGTGCTGTAAACTATTATGGCGTGCTGTAAACTATTATGGCGTGCTGTAAACTATTATGGCGTGCTGTAAACTATTATGGCGTGCTGTAAACTATTATGGCGTGCTGTAAACTAAACTATTATGGCGTGCTGTAAACTATTATGGCGTGCTGTAAACTATTATGGCGTGCTGTAAACTATTATGGCGTGCTGTAAACTATTATGGCGTGCTGTAAACTATTATGGCGTGCTGTAAACTATTATGGCGTGCTGTAAACTATTATGGCGTGCTGTAAACTATTTCATCAGTATCAGAATTGCCAGAGAAAAAAAAAATTACCCTTGTTTAACCCTCAGTCCCAGTGCCGTCCTTTTAACTTTATTGTGGCTACTATTAGACGATTTTATTCAGTTTAAAAAGGGCCAAAACTAATTAACAGGCTTCGATGTATCTCACTTAACCATTTTACTTCCATAGATCCTTTTTAAACTGCACAAAATCATCGAAATATAGTTAAAAACACGTCGCTAATATAGAAGGTGTTAAGAGGGGGGGGGGGTATTTATTTCCTCATTTATATATATCTTTATAATTTGTATAGTTTCCTCCTTAGAAGATGAAAAAAACACTCACCCTAAGACCCTCCTTCGTGATAAATGTGTACATTTTTAGATAGGTAAATGTCCCGGCCGAAGGCCGCTTCCTCTTAAATTACAGGCTCGCTATCGCTTGACAGGAAAACATCAACACCTAAATGACACGAAAAGTCTTAATATTGACAAGTAAATGGGGCGAAAGGACTTAAAATCACCAAACAAATGGGCCAGACGTCATAAAATCCGCAAACTAATAGGACTAAAGCTGAGGAAGAAGGGGGACCAGAAAAAAACAGCCCATCTCCTCTTAATGTAGTCGTGTGTGCAAGTATATTGAGAAGTGGGTTGCACAAGATAATCCGGCCCCCGGGAGAACACTGCATATAGTGCTGCTCGGAAAGGGCAGAACAAGACGACAGGTTCAGATTGACAAAAATGTGGCGAAAGTTCTTAAAATCGGCAAAACTAATTGAGCAAACGTCTTAATATCTCAAAACTACTCTCTCCTTCCTGGGTACTATAGTCTATTCGCTTTAGGTAGGCGAGAAATTATGACCTCTAACCTATGTAACTAAAACACGAATAGAGCAGCCTAATCGGGCTAATATTTCTACTAGTATTTGAGAAGAGTCAGTCAAGGAATAGATGTGGAAATATACAGCCCATTTGCTCCTGCCCTTTTTGAGTTATTTAGGATAGAGGTCATGATGTATCGCCTACTTACAGCGAATAGACTATAGTAAGCACACTCTTAACTTCACTCATATTATATGTAATTATAAAAAAAAAAAAAAATTTGATATGACCCAGCCAGGGCTCGAACACAGGCCAGTAGTACAGCATTCCAACACCTTAAGGGGAGGTATTTAGTTTGTTCCCTACTTTTTCATCAAGCTTAAAATTGCATCCCCTAGACCCCCTTTCAAAATAAATTTGTACATTTTTCGGTAGAAAAATGTCCAGGCCGGAGGCCGGTTGCTCTTAAATTACAGGTTCGCCAGGAAAAAATCGACACCTTAACGGCACGAAAGGTCTTACAATTGACAGAAATGGGCAAAATGTCTTAAAATATCCACACTACTAGGGCGAAGGTCTTAAAATCTCAAAAGCAATGGGGCTAAACATGAGGGAGAAAGGGGTCCAGAAAAAAATCCCTCCAGTGGATATCTCCCCTTAACTACTATAGCCACCGAGGAGCTTTGAGCCTAGTAAGATACAATATATTTAGTGTTGCTTGCTTTATTTTTAACCCTCTATAAAAGAAGTTACACCATCTCAGTAGGATTAAAACATTGGACAGGGGAAAATAGTTAGGTGAGAATTATATATACGGTATATATATATATATATATATATATATATATATATATATATATATATACGGTATATATGAGAGAGAGAGAGAGAGAGAGAGAGAGAGAGAGAGAGAGAGAGAGAGAGAGAGAGAGAGAGAGAGAGAGAGAGAGAGAGAGAGAGAGAGAGAGAGAGAGAGAGAGAGAGAGAGAGAGAGAGAGAGAGAGAGACAGGAAAAAGAGGAGGGCGAGACACAACAAATGAACACAAAACCCAGAAAGCCATCGTGGCGAGGTAAAAATGGGTTGCTGCAGAGGCCCTTGTGTAAATAGAGACACCCGACAACTCCCCCCAATGCGAAACTCTTCCTTTGTAGAGACACTAGCATCAACAGTGAATTTCTACTTTTTATCTCTTACTGTACTTCTCATTTCTCAATTACTCTTCCTTTATCCAAATGACTCTACTCTCCTATTTTACTCCAACCATAAGATCAGATCAGTGAATTAAATTTGAATGTCCTTTGGCTTCATTTGATGACCTTTAACAGTAAAACCAATACAAAATGATTGGATAAACCAAATCAAGGGGAGGCTATTTGGTATTTCTGGACCCCTTGCTCCATCATGCTGAACCCCATTATGTATTAGATTTTAAGATCCTTCGTGTCATTTAGGTGTCCATTATTTCCTGGCGAGCGATAGAGATCCTGTAATTTAGTATGAACCGGCCTTCGGCGGGGACATCTTTTCTAACGAAAAATATACAAATTGATCTCGAAGTGGGGAGGGGGAGGGGGATCTTGTGCGTATTTTTTAACGCTTAACCCTTTTACGCATTTATGACGCAGAGGTTGCCAGATTAGAAATAGAGTTCTCTCACTCTTATAATTACCTCTCCAAAACTAGTTTTCTGCCCACAGCTAACTCAAAGACAACTGCAGAGGTTGAAGTAACTAAAGGTTTCTAAATACCCCTGATGGTAACAAAGGCTTTAAAGTATCCCCAATAGGCTCAAAATCGCGTCATATGTCGGAGAGGCTTAATAGAGGTCTAGGGAGCAAACTAGAAAACATACTGTATATAATAATAAGACTATAACTATAAAACAAAAATAGAATAACCTCCCCTTAAAAATAATCCAGTGAAGGACATTTTGAATCCTTTCCCAATATTCAAAAGTATCCATCATTATTTGTTTCTACTCCCAAATATGTCTGAAAGGCAAATAACTATTGGATTTCTGTGTTCTAAAGGATCTCTTGAATTAATATGTTTTTGTGTTTTGTCGACGAATATGTCTTTTACCCAACACAAATACGGCAGCTCGTACAGTTGGCCTAATAAGTGATGTCTCGGCACCAGTTATGTTTTGATCAATAATTGGTATCAGCAATATTTACACACGATTTCTTCTTTTTGAGTGAGATATACCAACATGTTCCTACCTTTACACACCCTTATTCAACATCTGACAGACATTAATACAGCGCTTAATCATCGCTTCTTATCAGATTGGTAGAGTCACTCATACAATTTCGTTGACCTCACTTATTTCCAATTATGGATATCTTTCTCCGGAAACGAATTTATAAATATAATTTTCTTTATATCATCTACAAAGCTATGTATTTTAAAATATTTACTGAGAAGCAAGTTCCATCCAAAAATCAATCCAGATAGTTATAATTGCATACAGACATAACATAGGGGGTTCACGAACCTTCATAAGTACGGTAACTGTACAATCATATTTAGCCCCATTACTTTTCAGATTTGTTGACGTCCGGCCCCGTTAGTTTGCCGATTTTAAGACCTTTCGCCACATATATATATTTGTCAATACTAAGACTTTTTGTGTCATTTAGGTGTAAAATTTTTCATGACGAGCGATAGTGAGCCTGAAATTTAAGAGGAACCGGCCTTTGGCCGGGACGTTTTTCAATCGAAAAATGTACAAATTTATCTTGAAGGAGGGTCTTAGGCGGATGTTTCTTTAAGCTTGATGGAGGTCTAGGGAGGAAACTAGAAAAGTGATAAAGATACGTATATATGCAAATAAATACGGCCATCTCCCCTTAACTCTCAAAGAGCGAGGTGTCGTGTGTATTCCATGCCCTTTTTCATACATATGCGAGAGCCAGAGCATAATACAATTATATATCCGTGAAAGGACGATGATAGCGCTTTCCAATGACACCTGAATCATCCTTGTACGACATCTGGTTATCTTGCAACAATCGTGCAACCGAAGGGCAAAATCAGTAAAATTGCGGCATTTTGGCTGTTTATGGTGTATGAGAGAGCCGTGTGTAGGACTTCAGTGTACGCCGCGCGGCCGTGGTGAGCGGGTCGGAGCTCGCCTATGGTCCCTCCAATGCCCGGTCTCTCTCTCAGCGCTCATAATAGCCTCAAAATGGCACCCGTCATATGACGGGTGCCGTAGGATAGGCCAATTTTCTCTCTCCCGTCATATGACGGACCCCGCGAATTGAGGGTTACGGTAGGTAAAGTAATTAAGTTTTTATATCATGTATATCATGCGTCTTATTTTCCAAGCTTTACAGATTGATACGAAAGTAATCAGAGTTGTATCAGCTGACGGTGTATGGCAATGTTCCCTCTCTTAAATACTTAGCTTTTAAGATGTTTTTGCAGCGAATTTGTTTGTTATTTATGAATACATGGTAGGAACATGATGCAGAGACCTAGTAGTTTCAAAATGTCCATTAATTATCGAAATTTCATATGCTAATTAGAAAATACCGGTAAAATTTCCGCCTGGTGAAGCAAAAAATCGACTTTATACACAATTACAGTAACATTATCTGAATGTGCTCCTCCCCCCACCTCCCTCCATGAAAGTCGATGCTCAACCTCCCCTTTTTAACTATGTGATATGGATTGGGTACAAGCACAGAGAGTTTGCATGAGGGTTAATGTAACCAATATGCAGTGTCCCCAACAAGTTTTGCAGCCTCTCCCAATGCTGACAGACTCTCACTGTTTTACCCAGATTAGCCCTCACAGATGTGGTGTCTTTGTAGACTGTGGACAACATGGGTTTGACCAAACGTTTTGTAAATGTTAAAATAATTTTGAAAAGATTGACAAAATGAATATAAACACCATATGAGGATGAGCACTTTATTGACAACGTTTCGCAGATAGCATCTTCAGTGACCTGAAGAAGCTATCTTCGAAACGTTTTCAATCAAGTTTTCCTCCTCAAATGGTGTTTATATTAGACCTTTCTTTAGACCTAACCAAACTGTAGGCATTTTACGACCACCACCAATTCAATTGTTTTCTATGACAGTCCTACCTTACTCAAAAATTACCCAACAACGAGAGCCTAGTGAGAAACAATAGATTTTGTGTGGTTTGTTTTCTTTGTGACCCTTCGTAAAAGAAATTACACCATCTCGGTAGGATTAAAACATTGGACAGGGGAAGGACTGGCTTGGCCCCCACACAGGAAAGGCGTGCAAGAAGAAACAGCGGGGGGGGAAATTGGAAAGGTATTTTTCTGCTTGACTTCTGACTAAGACTGACGACGCCGGGAATGATTCAACACACGCCGGCTATACTAATCTTTAGGGCACGTTTTTACTCTGATACCTTGGGTTAGGACACACAGACACACTATCATTGTTTGTGGAAATTAT